>JBBPBX010000738.1:60209-70410 GCA_038048925.1 Garcialebias charrua | reverse complement strand
CATACATGCTGTTTTTTTACTTTTTATTTTAGCTGCTGTTTTGCTAAATTTAGCTTTTATTTATGGTTTAGCTACCAGTAATTTGACCTTTTAGCTACTGTTTTGCTAAACTGAGCTGTCAACTGTTGGCACGGTGGCTCAGTTGATAGAGCTGCTGCCTCTTATATGATCAGATCGATGATTCAAATCCTGGCTGGGGGCCTTTCTGGGTGGAGTTTGCATGTTCTCTCCGTGCATGCATGAGTTTTCTCCGGGTACTCCGGTTTCCTCACACAGACCAAAACATGCATGTTAGGCTGATTGGTAACTCTAAATTGTTGTGAGTGAGAGAGTGAATGGTTGTTTGTCTCTGTGTGTCTCTGTGATGGACTGGAGACTTGTCCAGGGTGTCCCCCGCTTCTTGCACAGTAATGGCTGGACATGGGCACCAGTAACCCAAAAAGGAAGAAGTGGGTAAAGATGATAGATGGAGCTGCCGGCTACTGTCTTGCTAATTTGAACAATTAGCTGTGCTTTTGCTAATTTAAGCTTTTGGTCTTGTTTTAGCTTGAGCAATTCAGGTTAAACAGAAAATTTCTGCAGTCTTTCGGCACTTAATATTCACAGTTTATCTTGCAAGATCTTTGCTCACTATTACGGTATGCACAAATAAAATGTTTCTAAGAAGAAAACCTCTCAGGTATTAATATTTATAGCAAAGGTTTCAGTCTCGGGAAGTATTTATGAGGCGATATAGATGTTTAATCTGAAGTTACCATTATGCACAATAAAAATCAACAAGTAAAACTTTATTTTTATTTTATTTAGCACAAAGTTGCCATATTGGTTATTGCATTATTTGTTACTCTTTATATCATTATGGGTGAATTACATCACCAATCTGTTTCCAAGTAAAATAAATAAATAAAATACAGTCAACCCTTTATTATATCCGACGATGTGCAGTAACCTCTAAAGTCCAGTCCTCCACAGGGCAGTGGAGTCTCATATATATTTTTGTGCAGCGGTGGAAAGTGGCTGACCACAACGGGATGGGCTCAAGGCTAGTTTTGTGGCTTGGCTGGCCTTTTGCCTTGGAAAGCACTTCTAAGCAATTCCCAAACAGCACAAATCCCTCCCAAACTCTAAGACCTTGGTGAGAGTGTGTGCGTGTTGGTGTATGGATGTGTACGAGTCTGTGCGTACAAGGTTGAAGGGATTACCGTGGAGCTTTCACACTCAGCGGAGAGAGGGATGGATCTGCTTCCACAGTGGTCCCTCCAATCCCTGACCGCAGTCCGGGGATCAGCGGGTCGCTCAGCCACACTGATCCACGGCTTTAAACTCCTATTCGACTGGACCCTCTGAAGTCCTCTGAATCACTGACCTCTGCGGTAGCTTCATTTTCTCCTACTCATCTTTTTTTCCTCTTTTGGTAGTAATTCTGTTCTTAATCTCCTTTTGTTTAGAGATAGACTTTTGATGAGAGTTAACAGTCACAGAACAGGCTAAAGGCCACGACTTATGTATGGATGACATCAACATCTTGGGCAAATATTACTTCTGCTTGGGGTGCAGCGGTGGAGAAAGTACTCAAACACTGTACTTAAGTAAAAGTACAAATAAACAGACAAAAATGTACTCTAGGAAAAGTAGAAGTACCATATTAATGTTTTTACTTAAGTAAAAGTAAATAAGTACTGTACTTGCTTTTACAAATACTCAAAGTATTAAAGTAAAAGTACTTGCTGAATGTATTATTAACTAATGCAATGGCCTACAATATCAAGTGTGTATGTATATTTTCTGTAATACATTAATAGTGTTGAGTCATTTAAATGAACAATGCTGCAAATAATGCATGTTTTTATTGTGTTTACTCTGTGACACAGTTCACACTTGGACTTGTGATTATGTGCATCAGAATTTCAGGGATGACATGCAGAGTTAATAATAATAATAATAATAATAATGAATTTAATTTATAACGCACTTTTCATTAATGAAAATCTCAAAGTGCTACAAAGTGCAGTTAAATGTCATTAATTAAAATAAGAAAGAGGAATGATTATACCTTTGAAAGTTTTCATTTAACACAAAGAAAATCAATGTGTCATTTTAACTGCAGTAAAAAACATTTAAGTAAAAGTTGTCTGCCTGAAAAAAGGAGCACTGGACCTAACAAAGGAACATCTGATCATTTCAACTCCAGTTTGTCTTCAACTCTAGTTAAAATAATGTCTAGTCAACCTTGTAATGGATCAATAGTGAACACAATTTTAACTTCCTGACACCATTTTCAAAACTTGGACCTGAGTGTCGAGACATTTGACGACATCTCTTGTCTCCTAACATCCCATGAACTGACACATTTTAATATTGCAGCAAGAATTTCTTGTTCAAGTTCAGAAGAAGTTGGTTTTCAAAGTTTTTTGAGTCCAGTCTGGCTCTTTAGGGAGAGAGAATCTGTCCTGCTGTACTGAACAGTCTTTCAATAATATTTCAATAATATTTCAATAGTCTTTCAATAATCTTTCAATAGTCTTTCAATGAAGCCATGGGTGGTGTGTATCTTCTGGCTGACTCTCCACAGTGGAATCTATTTTGGGTGTGTTAGTGGTGCTGTGGGTGCTCCCACCTCAATGACGTATACACTAGAATATACATCATTGGTCCAGCTCTTCTTGAAGGCGGGTCTAATGTTACCTGTCCACTTTGCAGTGATTCAATGGACCAACTCCCCTCTCGACATCAGTTACTTTCAAACTACCGGTAATGACAAAAAACTGCAACGTGAATGTAACTTGTAACTCAACACATTATAGAAATGTAGTGTAGTAGAAAGTACAGATACTTCATGTAAAATGTAGTGGAGTAAAAGTAAAAGTACCCACTTTTAATTCTGCTTAAGTAAAGTACAGATACATGAAAAATGTACTTAAGTACAGTAACAAAGTATTTGTACTTAGTTACGTCCCACCACTGTTGGGGTGAACACTCTCAGGAACGTTCTGTATTTAGCAAATAAGACGTAAAAAGTTGCAACTTTAAAATACTCACATCCTGATTGGACATCTCCCAATAAGGCCGTTCCCCATAAGACATGACCTCCCACATGACTATGCCATAACTCCATGCATCGCTGGCTGAAGAAAATTTTCTGTACGCAATGGCTTCAGGGGCTGTCCATCGGATGGGGATCTTACCACCCTTAACAGACACAAACACATAAAACACACATCAGACAGCTGCATATGAACACAAGCTCATGTGCTCATGCCATTGTGACATCCACTGTTACATTTTACTACAGTTCTGATTGTAAAAAAACTGTTTTTGTGTCCTTTAGGTGCTGCGTTGAAGAATGTTCAATCTGAAACACAGTTAGAAACACATCACGGTTCTATTTTTCCACAATTTTATTGAAAATGATACAACAAATAAAGGGTTGTATCCTTTTTAAGCTTCACCTTGTTATAATTTTTCCATAAAATAAAGTGATCTTCATGCCAGACAGATATTAATTCAGATTTACATTTAAACAGGAATCATCCCTCTGCTCTTGGCTTGACGTAAAGTTCCTATTTTCAGTTTTGATGTTCAGCAGGATCTGTGTTGAAAATAACCGTCAAATATCCCTTTGAAAAAAGTGCTTAAATTGCAAATACTTTCAGATTATTTGCAACTAAAGGTTTGATCGGTAGCTGTGAGCCGGTTCATTATTACTCGATGAACTAAAGAGCAATTTCCTGATAATAACTGGCAAATACACTTAGGCACTTGATAAATGTACTTAATCATTTTTATCATTTGCATTCAAAAGATTAGATCTCCTGCACTTGTTTCCACACCAGTGTGCTCGAAGTGTTACTTTTATTTCTTCAAACTGAAAAACCTAAAAACTTGACACACGTCAAAGGAAATTGCACACAGTTGCACTTTTTCAGAAATCATATCTCATTGCAAACCAATAGTGTGAATGTTTATTAAGCATGCCCACTATTGTGATCCTGATTAGATTTCTTATACTGTAGTTACTTTACCTTCTCTGTACATTTTTTGGAATCTATCTCTTCCGTTTTCAGGCTATTTCAACAAATCATATCAAAGTGCTCAGTTCCTTCACATGGGTGCTAGGTCTTTTGGTATTGGTGCACCTTCAGCTTTTTGAAATATTTAGCCTTTCCTGCCAATTTCTAAACATAGAAAATGAATTGAGCTCATTTAACATTCTTCAAATGTGCTCTGTTTACAACCTTTTACTTCTCCTTTCACATTTTGTCCCCATTCAGCTTCTTTCAGCTTTCTTGTGCAAATTTTAACTTTCTTCAGCTACCGTACTTTCAGCTGTTTTCCCCACAGTTGTTTGTTTTTAGCTGTTTTGTGCTTCTGAAACCTTCTAACACCATTTTTGTGCTTCTTCTAACTTTTTCAGTTGATTTAGCTTGTTATGCTCCTTTCAGTTTATTTCAGCAAGTTTCAGCTTTTTTCATGCTATTTCAGCCACTATTTAGCTGTTTAATACTAATTTTAGCTTTTTCATCTACCGGTAGTTCCACATTTTTTAGCACTCATTTCAACCATTTTCAGCCTATTTTAGCAAAAATGTGCTCTCTCAATTTCTCTCTGGTAATTTAAGCTTCTTTCTGCTTTTTTTTTTAAGCTACATTTAAAGGTGCTATGTGTAACTTTCTGTAGAGTGCAGAACTTAGAAAAAATTTCAACAGGCAAAGCATTCTGATCCCTCCCCCTCAGAGCCATATGTGGCTCTGCCCCCCTTGCTCTGCTGAAATTCAAATTCAAGCTATTTTTTTATTGGCTGATTCAAATTCAAGCTCTGTTTTTATTGGCTGGTTACAAACTCTGTTTTTATTGGCTGGTTAAGGACGGGTCACTCTGTGTTTTCAGTGTTTTTATAAATGCTGATAGAGAAACTATAGTTTTTTTCAGAGATTACTTTGTATAACATCAGTCTGTCAGTAGATAGTGACAGAGTGAAGAAATATGTTAAAAATATATTGTTAGAAGTTACAGACTGCATTACAAAGTTACATAGTGCAGCTTTAAGCTGATTCTTTGCTAATTTCAACTTTTTCAGATAATTTCCACTTTTTTGAGTTAATTTCTGCTTCTTTCAGCCTAATTGGGAAAAACTGTGCTCTCTCCACTTCCTTCTGGTAATTCAAGCTTCCTTCAACTTTTTTAGCTACTATTCAGCAGATCTTTTTTTTTGTTCCAAATGTCTGCTTTTTTAAGATAATTTCCACTTTCTGCGCTTATTTCTGCTTTTTTTTAAGCCTAGTCGGGCACAATTGTGCTCTCTCCACTTCCTTCAGATAAGTTAAGCTTTTTTCTGCTGATTCACCTACTTTTCAACTATTTCTTGCTAATTTAATTTAAACTTTACAATTTTTTGTGCTCGTTTCAGCTTATTTAAACCACATTCAGCAATTACGTGTCATTTCTGCTATCTTCTGCTAATCTAGGCTTGTTCTTCCATTTCAGTTACATTTCAGCATGTTTTTAGCTAATTTCAGCAGTTTTTCAGCAAGTTCTTCAGCAATACGCATTCCCACTGCATTTTCAAAAGAAATGTAATTTCTCTAGTGAAAAACAACATTCAATACGTGTTAGCCACAGCTGCTATATCTCTATTAAAAAAGTCAGCAAAGGCTGCTTGTCCCCCCAGGTGTACCGTTGTGGTGTAAGCAGCCTCCGGGTCGTCCTCCAGCACACGTGACAGGCCGAAGTCGGACACCTTACACACCAGATTGCTGTTGGCCAGGATGTTTCGAGCTGCCAGGTCTCGGTGAACGTAGCCCATGTCTGACAGATACTTCATGCCTGAGGCGATGCCACGGAGCATGCCAACCAGCTGGATGACTGTGAAGTGACCGTCATGTTGCTGCCACCACGAACGAGACAGAGAAAAATAAACAGAAGAGAAGCTGTTAGGACCAACACAACGGACACTCTCCAGGCCCAGACTCCACTACCAGCAGTATTAATTCTCAGTCAGTGTCTCTTCTGACTACATCAAATCCTCCTTCATGTAGACAAGGCCGACAAAGACCCCAAATACCCTCAGGAGGGAGGAAAGGGAGGGATTAGCATGTGAGTTCAGCTTGCAAATCATAAACTTTTACACATTTTATTTTAAATTGAGCAAACACATTGGATGAGTAGCAAAATATCAAAAAAGTCCCAAAAGAAGTCTCGTCACCCTTTACAAGAAAACAAAGTAGGATTCGCCTGAAAATCTGCATGAACAAAAGTTTTATAAACACTGTGACAAAGAAGGAAACAAAGGAAAGACACTCGCAGGAAAGCATGAAGTACAAAATATATTGTGAGAAAATCGTTAGTTCAGAATTATGGCAGCACCAAAATGACAAGACAATGTGCCACGGCTAATATATTCCATAATTCACACAAGTCATAAGTCACCAAAGTAAGTGAGGAGGATTTTTATCTGCGTGAAAAGCGTTACAATGATCCGAGCACAAAGACATGTCAGGGAGCTAAACATTATTTATGACGGCGGCCATGCTCATGAGGACACATTATCATACTGGAGTTCTGTTTGCTTAAACACTCACTCTCAGGAATGAGTCCAACGATCCATTTTCCATGTACTCCACCACGATCATCACAGGCCTGCCTGCAATCACAAGAACAAACACATTATTATGCCATTGCTTCCAATGGGATTTTACAGACCTTACTAATTTCCTCTGATATACAGTAAGGCTGCTCCAGAGTCAAAGGTGAAAAAAGGAGAGCAGAACTTGGTATAAGGTTTAGAATATATCCCAGAAATAACACCATTTCACATGGAACTCTGAAAGTCCTTGATACATCTAAATGAAAAGAAATACATTTAAATATTTCGATTAGGAAATCCACAAGTGAGGAAATGTGTTTGTGTGTTTAGCACAGTTGCCAATTTGAGTTTTAGAACTATAGACTGAGGAGAACCAAACTGATTGATGCATCTGGTAAAGATGCCAGGCTCATGCAATTTTTTCTATTTTAAAACACTCAGCCAGCCGTAAGGGACCTGATCAACATTCAGTCTGTTTTTTTGTTTTATTTTAAAAGCTTTAAACAAGAGCAAGCCCAGCTTTTCTTTCCGTTTTTTTGTTTTTGTGCAGAGGACCCCTGTGGTGCCACTGATTGACAGCTTTGCTGCTACAAGGCAACTGTCCAGGCCTGTTTGCTGACAGCTGCAAACCAAACTGCAGGAAGAAGAAAGCATTTCTTAAATCAGGTTGTGTCACACTGACACACCCCTGGAAACTGGAGTACTGTACAGTCCCTCGCGACTTCACAGTTCGACTTTCGTGGACTTGCTTTTTCGCGATTTTTCAACGATTGCCAACTTTAATATTACTCAAGTGATTGGTACAGTATGGGATAAAAAGTAAAAACAAACAAACAAAAAAATTCAGACAGGCGCCGCCATTTTGTAGTTTTCTTTCAATAAGCTTATACTGTAGCGCATGTCAAAAGAACTACACTACCCAGAAGCCAACAGTGCTTCCGGCCACTGCTTTCTGCCGAAATGGAGGGAAAGTTTTGCAACCCAAACCGTCATGTCCAATTTTATTTTGAAAAACCATGATAAAATGTGACCGTGACAAACAAAGCGTGAAGTAGTGAGGGACCGCCTTGTACACACGTAGCCTGGTGTTTGAAAGAACGAATATCTGTCAGAGTAAGTATGTTGACATTTTAGTGCTTTTTTAGAGCATTACCCAACGGAGTGACATGTGACGTCAGCGCAAATCTCCGGTTCTGAAAGTCCACACGCAAACCCGAAAGCGGAGAATTCTCAAATCTCCACTTTGGTCGGATTTTTTGTTATTATTCGTTTATAGTTGCATCAACCGGAGTTCACGTGTGGATGAAAGGCCACACCGCATGATAAACTATTCGGTTTTACTGATATCCGGCTACGTGTGTACAAGGCCTCAGTTTCAGGTGTTTGCAGTTTATCATAAATAGCTGTACACCTCTATCTGTATGATTTAAAATGTGGAACGACAACAATTTTACTTTACCGACAGTGTCCCAGAGAGCTGCAAAGGATGCTGCTGGATACCTTGGGGCAATTATGTGTGCAGTGTTTCTGATGTTTCTGAGTGTGTTGTGTGTTGTTCTTGTTAATGTCCTGTTCAGGTTTGGTTCGGCGTTCATGTTGAAGTCTTTGTTATTGGCAGTAAATTGACACCAGGAGTCAGATGTTGTTCCTGGTACCGGTATGTATAAAGGGAAAAGCATTTCCTGTTAGAGGGTGAAAGTGTGTACCGATAAAAGGGTGACATTATTGTGGTATTACAGCTAAGATATGAAAGTTTTTACAATACAGTATCCATGTAAGCACGTGGGTTTCATGGCTTATTTTCACCTGTAAAAAAGAAGGTTTCATGGAAGTTAAAACTTTATGTACACTTTTGGAGGGAGGGGGTCTTGAAGAAAAACGTTTTTATGCTTGTTAAAGTGTTGAAATCTGTGAATCAGCCCCAAGTCTTAAAATATCATTAAATACTGTTCCAAATGCCTGGAAAATAGCTTTTGTTCTATCTTTGCTGACGGGAGGTGACCCCACCATACTGAACGATCAACCAATCTCCAAACTCTGTATTCTTGCTAAGGTTCTAGAAAAATGGATAAATACTGTACTCAAGTCAAGAAGTATTTGGATTCTATTGACATCTTACCTCTCCATCCATCTGGTTTCAAAAAACAACACAGCACAAAGACTGCTTCAACGAAGGTTCTTAATGACGTTGTTGAAGGATTGGATGCTAAGGATTATTGTGCTGAACTTTACTTAGACCTGTTTAAAGCTTTTGACACTGTGGATCATAACATCTTGTGTCATGGGCTCTCAGAAATTGATTTCTCAGATCATTTTATTGGCTGGTTCTCTATCTGTCAGATTTGAGACAATGTGTTCAACATAATGGTACTTCTTCCAGGTATTTAACTGTCAACAATGGTGTACCAAAAGGTTTAGTCTTAGGACCCACCCTCTTCATAATCTACATAAATAATGTAGGTCAGATCATTCCTGAATGATGCATCCTTGCATTTCCATGCCAACAACACAGTTGTTTATCGTCGAGCTAGAACAGTCACTAAGGTTTTACAGCTCTTACAGTCTGCATTCAACATCATCCAGTCAGATTTGTTTCGTCTCAAACTTGTGCCCAATGCTGACTAAACCAAAGGGATTTTGTTTTCAAACAGGATGTCAGTACCATCAGTCCTTCCTTCTATTTTATCTTCAAATGTTGTTCCTATTGAGTTTGTCGATTCTTATAAATGGGTATTTCGGTCAATTCACATCTCTTAAGCCTCACGTTGAAAACTTGGTAAATAAACTGAAACTGGATTTATTTTTTAGAAATAGATCCTGTCTAACTCTGAATGCTAGGAAACACTTTGTAACTGCTAAATTCTTCCTCTCCATTTACTACGGTGACATGATTTATACGAATGCTCCTGCAAGCATCCTGCAGATGTTGGACACTGTCTATCACAGAGCACTAACATTCATAACTGGCTGACTGTAACTATCGTACCCACCACTGCACCCTGTATTCACTGGTTAACTGGACATCATTAACCTCACGCAGACTCTTCCACTGGTACATTTTCATCTTTAAATCACTTGTTGGTCTGCTGCCTTCATACATCTCCTCCTACATGTCACTGCATGAGTGCAGCTACAGCGTGCACTCTCAGGACATGATTACCTGCAGTGTTCCGTCAGTGAGGACTGAACTTGGCAAAAGGGCCTTCTCCTACTCCGCTCCTGCTTCCTGGAATAGCTTGCAAAAAAAATCTAAAGCTCTCAACCATGACCTCTCTAAGTGACTTTAAACAACTAAGTTCATGGCAAAACCAATGCAGACATGTTCCTGTTTTTAGTATTTTACATTGCTTTATAATGTAGCTGTTTTTGTTTTGTTTTTATTTAATTTCTTCTATTTACTTTTTCATTTTATATGCTTTTTACATGATTGTCTATTGTTGTCTCTACCTGATCTGTGTTATTTGTTTAAAGCAGGTCTCTCTTGTAAATGAGTTCTCGTGGCTCAATGAGACTAACCTGTATAAAGGTTGAATGAAAAAAATCATACTTGTAAACGCATTGATTAAGTTCTGCAAGTTACAATGAAATTTGTCCAGTGGTTTATGAGATATTTTGGTA
>JBBPBX010000738.1:0-51030 GCA_038048925.1 Garcialebias charrua | reverse complement strand
TATATATATATATATACCACAAAGATCTTCTGTATAAGATCAAAATTAAACTAAGAAATAAGGGAAGGAGGAAGAGGCAAGAAGGTAAAAGTGCACAAAGTCAGGAGTTTTTCAACATCCGTAATAAAAACTTGCAAACTTGTATCTTCCTGACACAAGTTTGACAGTAAGTAGTGCGTTTGCATTCTGTAAAAGCTTCTCGCAAGGTCTGTCAAACTATGCGACAGACCATGAACACATGGGCAATGATCCCATACTTCATGCACACTGAATGAAAAGAAAGAAGCAGGTGGCTAACTATTACCAGAGACTCACAACAACAACCTAAAAAAAATAATGAAGTGAATAATTAAAACTGAATGCCTTTTCTTATGAAGCTGAAATGAGTTTTTACGAAGCAAAACATTAGCTAACATCTAAAATAAGCAAAACAGGCTTAAAACCAAAAGATGCAAAATGGCAGCTAAAAGCTAAGTCAGAAAATGCTACAAGCTCAAAGTAGCAAAACTAACTAAGTTAAAAGTGGCAGAACTGTAGCTAGAAAACAAAAAAATAGGACAAGACTAATTTTAAGTAAATATGCTAATGCAGATTTCAAAGAGAGGGATACTGTATATATTTATATGGGGTGAATAGAATCAAAAAAGACGTTCAATACAGAAACAACTGGACTTTATTTGTAACAGAAAACGTTTCGCTTCCCATCCGAGGAGCTTTATCAATTCAATGAAGAGACTGTGAGTGAGTGAAGGATATAAACAGGCTGAGGTGACACGCACCAACCTATGTAAATTGAAAGCAAACACACACATATTTGAAGTAACACATACATGTGACACATTCAAAGTTCAGCGTGTGAAAGCAGGGCTTAAGACACACACACACACATCCTACTGTATGTAAATTGACAAATCACACCTCACACCTCAACAGCAGGGACCTCTCAAAGTCCTTGCCAGTCTAATTCACAAACGAGGCCCCTCTGTTCTCATCAGGTGCGAAACGTCTGGGAACCAAACCCAGGGCCGCACTATAAGGCCCTGTACACACGTAGCCGGATATCAGTAATGGTGTAGTCACACAGAGCAGCGTTTCAGCAGCAGGAGCGTCCAGTTTACATGTAAAGTCAATGGTGGACGCGCTTCCAGCCACGTCTTGGCGTCGGGCGTCACGTCGCGTGCGTGTTGAGCGTGCTGGGAAGCGTTTTTCCGTGCACGTGAACCGGCTTCAGCCTCCAAACCGCGCATTCAACATGCTGAAGATTTCGCCGTTCAAACTTTCAGACGCCGCTCAACTCTCCCTGATTGGTTGGTGTGTCAACCAATCAGGGAGAGTCGGGGGGAGAAGAGAGGGGGTCAGGGGGAGAGTCCCTATGTGACGCGGAAACGAGGGTGCGCGCGCACTATGTGACGTATTGTTTGTGGGAAAAAAAAGAAAAGACCCGCGAGGTCGTGGACTATGGAAGAGAAACTCATTGTAGCTGTGTGTTCGCGACAATTCCTTCACGACCAGTCAAGTCTGCTCGACAGAGACGGAAATAAAAAGCTCCTCGCCTGGCGGAGTGCAGTGAGGACTCTGTGCGCAGGACTCTGTATACCGGTAAGCTCCTCCCACACACCCAGCAGCTGTTTTGCGTTCTGGCGTTCAGGTTTGGACACGCTGCATTCACAAGTGCGTCCACTTGCGTGCGTGAGGAGCTTTTTGGAGGTTGAAAAGCTGTTCGGTGTACCACACCATAAAACCGAACAGTTTATCGTGCGGTTTGGCCTTTCATCCACACGTGAACTCCGGTTGATGTAACTATAAACGAATAATAAAAAAACTCCGACCAAAGTGGAGATTTGAGAATTCTCTGCTTTCGAGTCTGAGTGTGGACTTTCAGAACCGGAGGTTTCTGCTCCAGCTGAAGCGGCGCTGACGTAACATAATGCTCGGCGAAAAAAATAGCGCTAAAATGTCAACATACCTGCTCTGACATGATTCCCAGTAGACATTTTCCTGCGTTTTATTAACTTTTTACTCCAACACAGTATTTAATAGTAGTTCAACCTCGCAGTCTGTCCACACAAATGAATGAAAAAAAAAAAGAAAATAAATAAATAAATAACAGGAAGTTGTGGCTGGGTTGAAGGGTTATGACTGCACTACACTGCCACCTATGGGTTCGGCATATTCTTTACAACGCTCTGTGGTGAAAATAAACGGGGACATGTAGACGAACATTTTAAATGTCTGAACATGTATGTACAGTTTTTTTTTTCGCGCAGATATTAGTTTTTCAAACACCAGGCTACGTGTGTACAGGGCCTAAGTTTTAGAAAGTTGAAATCTGAGGCCTACTCCTCTGTTTAACGATGGTTTCTCTCGTTTCACATAAACCGCCTCCTTCACCTCACACCTGTTGAGGTGTGATTTGTCAATTTACATACAGTAGGATGTGTGTGTGTCTTAAGCCCTGCTTTCACACGCTGAACTTTGAATGTGTCACATGTATGTGTTACTTCAAATATGTGTGTGAGTGTTTGCTTTCAATTTACATTGGTTGGTGCGTGTCACCTCAGCCTGTTTATAACCTTCACTCACTCACAGCCTGCTCATTGAATTGATAAAGCTCCCCGGATGGGAAGCGAAACGTTTTCTGTTACAAATAAAGTCCAGTTGTTTCTGTATTGAACGTCTTTTTTGATTCTATCATGTCCTGGACGACTGAGAATCTTCACCAGCATATGGGGTGAATAGCTGTAAATAAGGTTTAACAAGCATAGCGTATAAAGTCAGAACCGATAGCCTTCCCTGAAAGTGCTGAAATGTCAACAGCATGACGTATGCACAGGTACGGTAGGACTACAAAACAAACATAAAAGCAAGAAAAGAAACCAAACAACTAAACAAACAAACAAACAAACAAAAACAAACAACAGTAAAGTGGTAGTGGGAACGTTTATTCACATGCTAATAACTGGTGTTAATTGTCTTACCGTGTCCATTCTGGTAATTTGTCTGTCTTTTGTCCTCAGAGGTCATCTTGGCCTTAAAATACCACTGACATCTGAAAACAAAACAAAACAAAAAAACAACACAAAAAAATTAAACAACAAAACAAAAAACTTTCAGATGTGGAAAAAGACATCTTTATCTGTCTTATCTTTTCAGCCCCAAAGAACTGAGTTACCTCTGATAATTATAGAAGAAGCCTGGAAATATGGGGAAAATTAAAAACTCTACTAAAATACTTCTTGAACCAAACATTATCCACCTTTTTTCTAACACAAGTATTAATTTTCAGATAATGGTACATTGCTTTTAAGACACTTTGAACAGGAAGCTACAAAAATGTGCCCTTTCTCCTTGTTTTTCTTGTATAATAACCGCATTAAAGTGTCATCCTGTGATCTGTTAAAGCATAAAGTGAAACTAGTGTAAATAGAGCAGCACTCTTCTTTTTCATTATAGTTATTAAAAGTGCTGGAGCTTGGAAAGAAGCACCACATTAGACAGTGCTGTTGTTAGTAGTTTGTTTTTCTGTGGATGGTGTATCATCCCGTTATGTGATGCATGAACTGGACCAAATGAAAGCATCTGTGCCAATTTCACACGTTGTTTCTGAAACTTAATAAGTTTGTTTTGTGAAAGAGGTCAAACTAAACACTTGCAAGGTAAACATCAAACGACATATCCGTGAATGTGTCTGTTCTGTGTCAAAATTTAATGACACTTCTGGATTATAATAAATAAAAATGAATGCTTGACTTTCAGAGACCACCTAGGATGGGCGTCCACATCTTAAGTACCCAGAGGGCGGGGTCTCTGGGGTGACGCTGACGCCCCCTGCCGTAAAGGCGTGAATGTATTCCTTCAGGTAATCGCGTGGGGGCGCAATTCCCATAGTAATAGTGTTGCACCTCGTTCCCTCCAGGGAACATGAGTTATGGTGCATAACTTTCAGGTTCTTTGGCAATAAGCATTCACACTGCATTTTTTCAGCAAATGCAATGTCTCTAGTCAAACTAGGTTTTATCTCGTAAGATTACAATTTCATGTCACCACCTTTCTGATAAAAGCACAAAACTATCTAACACCTGAGACAGTTTATATAATTACAAGATGATTAAAAAAACAGATCACTGCACTTTCTCTTTTAAAAACTGATACATGTCTGCGTGTGGACTTTCAGAACCAAAGGTTTCTGCTCCAGCTGGAGCGGCCCTGACGTCACATAATGCTCGGCGAAAAAAAAGCGCTAAAATGTCAACATACCTGCTCTGACATGATTCCCAGTCGACATTTTCCTGCGTTTTATTAACTTTTTACTCCAACACGGTATTTAATAGTAGATCAACCTCGCAGTCTGTCCACACAAATGAATGAAAAATAATAATAATAATAATAATAATAATAACAGGAAGTTGTGGCTGGGTTGAAGGGTTGTGACTGCACTACACTGCCACCTATGGGTTCGGCATATTCTTTACAACGCTCTGTGGTGAAAATAAACGGGGACATGTAGACGAACATTTTAAATATCTCAACATGTATGTACAGTTATTTTTTTGCGCAGATATTAGTTTTTCAAACACCAGGCTACGTGTGTACAGGGCCTAAGTTTTAGAAAGTTGAAATCTGAGGCCTACTCCTCTGTTTAACGATGGTTTCTCTCGTTTTACATAAACCGCCTCCTTCACCTCACACCTGTTGAGGTGTGATTTGTCAATTTACATACAGTAGGATGTGTGTGTGTGTCTTAAGCCCTGCTTTCACATGCTGAACTTTGAATGTGTCACATGTATGTGTTACTTCAATTATGTGTGTGTGTTTGCTTTCAATTTACATTGGTTAGTGCGTGTCACCTCAGCCTGTTTATATCCTTCACTCACTCACAGCCTGCTCATTGAATTGATAAAGCTCCCCGGATGGGAAGCGAAACGTTTTCTGTTACAAATAAAGTCCAGTTGTTTCTGTATTGAACGTCTTTTTTGATTCTATCATGTCCTGGACGACTGAGAATCTTCACCAGCATATGGGGTGAATAGCTGTAAATAAGATTTAACAAGCTTAGCGTATAAAGTCAGAACCGATAGCCTTCCCTGAAAGTGCTGAAATGTCAACAGCATGACGTATGCACAGGTACGGTAGGACTACAAAACAAACATAAAAGCAAGAAAAGAAATCAAACAACTAAACCACCTTTCTGATAAAAGCACAAAACTATCTAACACCTGAGACAGTTTATATAATTACAAGATGATTAAAAAAACAGATCACTGCACTTTCTCTTTTAAAAACTGATACATTTGTGTTAAAACTTATGTATTAAACAAAAGACGGGAACTGCAGTTAATCAAAACTTTCCAGACATCCATACAGCAACATCCTTATAGAACGACTGGATGCTGATAAACAAGAATTCTCACTTTAAAGAAACTGACTGACTTACTGGCGTGTTTGCTAAGCACATATACACAGAAATCAAACATAATCATGTAAAAGCTGCCGTTCTCCTCTGTGTGAGTTGTGTGTGTTTATCTAGGCACCAACAGGCTGCGAAGCAGCCAGCGACAAAGCAAACGCTGCTGCCACAAAAGCCAGAAAAGCCGAAAGATTAGATGACAACATCTGCAAAAGACTACAGAAGACGCAATTCAAATAAGTTCTTGAATATTTTAAAAATAAAATAGAAAATACAAACTCCCAAATGAGAGACATCTGAAGCAAAGGTCTGTTTGGAAATAAGGAGTTGAACTCGCAGCTAAAACACTTTCCCACAAAAATAATCAAAAACAAGAAAACTACTTACTCAGAGGTGCTTTTGTAAAAAAATAATAAAGTAAAATCATAACAAGGACACATATTCTTGAGAAATCTTTTCATGCGTTCTTTCTTAACCAATTTGTGTGTGGAGTTCTCCTGAAGTTTGACCAGTGTCTAGTAAAATATACTTTGTAAGTTTTTCACAAAACATGACCGATTGTGTTGTAAAGCGTTTTGAGTGTCTTGATAAGATAGAAAGGTGCTATATAAGTACAGGCCATTTACCATTTACCATTTACCATGTTAGACTAGCATGTACAACAGACATATTCATTCAACCTTTATTTACATAAGTTAGTCTTATTGATCCTCGGGGACTCATTTACAAGAGAGATCTGCAAAGCTACTTTTTGAACAAACAAAACAAAAATGAAAAAAGAAGAAAGAAAAAAAAAGAAAAAGAAAAATGCAAGTAAAGGCAAATTAAAGTCCAAAAGTGAAACTAAGGTGGGAAATCAGAATGTCAGTGCTCAGGAAGTCAGACGCAGGTCTCCTTTGTGAAAGTTAGACAAAATATCCCACCAAGCTCCTTTGTTTTGCCTTTTCAAACAGAAAGGGTTCCTATATGCCATTTAAAAAGCCCTTATAGGATGAAAGGGACAAACAACTGCATATTTGAAAAAAAGTTTAGAGGATTTGTCTTCTTTGCTCGACACTTAGCTCCTTAAAAAGTGCCTATTGTTATTCAAACCTGGCTCCCTGTCATCTCGACATTGTATAACACCTTCATCTGAACATTGCAGCTCTGCTGAAGTATTAGAATGTGAGGAGTGGAGGTGGCCCTGCTGTACGAAGGCGCTGAGATGGAAAATTAGAATATAAAGAGTGAAAGGTGCTTTGAGTTCTCTCAGAGGCGGTATCACTGATGAATTTTAAAAAGTATTCTAAGTAGAGGGCTTAATTAATGACCATGCACACGAGGGACGCTCACTCCCACAAGTGGTTCTCCAAATACATGTTCTCATATTTAAGTTCGATTTTTACCTGCTAGTTATTCAAAGGCCAGACTGATATCTTACCAAATACACAGAGCGAGAATAAAAAAAAAACAACTAAAAATCCAGCTTTAATAATCTGATTTGATGTTTTTTGTATGGCAAATTTTGGCATGGGAAGGAATTAACTAAACCTTCTAAATCAGACATCATTTATGATTTTAGGCTCTGCAGGACTTGTTTGCAGCGAGAAAAACAGCAAATCACTAAAGACATCCTTTAAATGAGTGGCAGCCAAGTAGAGGAGGAGAGCACAGTGGGTTGACCTAAACGCCCAACAGAGACGGGGCAGAAACAGAAACAGACAGCTCCCACTGTGACACTGGCACTTCAGTGGACAGTCTTGTCTTCAATGTCACCGCTGCAGACAGGCTGGCCTCCTCTCACAGCCCAGCACCTTCACCACTGAGATCCAGATGGGACATGTTTCCTCCCTTCTGGAGTTCAGCTTAGAAATATTGGTCAGAAATGAGCACAACTCATGCTTTTCTGCTGTTTGCGACCGGTTACGTTTTTAATTTCACTAACATCAAACATTAATATGTTTTCTATTACATATTCAGCAAGAAACATGACGCAGACCTTCATTTTTATGCTGGTGATGACACCATGCTGTTTTTAGTAATGAACACAGCTGAAGATATTAGTTACTGACGAGCAAAGTGTGACATTGTGACATAAAAGCATAAATGATCTGTAATTTCTAACCTTTGAATACAGCCAAAACTGACACAATAGTCTTTGTACCCTCCCTAAAGAGTTTTTCATAAATTCGCACCATCCTTCCTATTATTCCCAGCAGCTTTAGAGGTGTCATTAGAACAGTGTTTTTCAACCTAGTGTGCCGCGAGTGATCGTCAGGTGTGCCTTGGAAATTATCAAAAAAGCCGCCCCCCCCCTTCTACAACCTCTTTAAATTTAAGACCACATTGTTGTGGTACTGTTCGGGTGTATTTTTGAAGACGTGTTAAGTGCAATTTGAAATAAGAAATATAAAATATGATAAAAATACATTTTTGTGTTTATTTCATTCCTATTCCAGACACTTTGATAAGAATGACTAAATATTTAATATAGGCGGATACAGTGTATCTATGTTTACAATTTTGGTCGGTGGTGTGCCTCTGGATTTTTTTTCAATGAAAACACTGTGCCTTGGCTCAAAAAAGGTTGAAAAACACTGCATTAGAAGTATCTCTGACTTGTGTTTGGATTGTTTTTGCCATACTTAGCTCTCTGAGTTAGCACATGGGGCGCCGAACTCCAGTACCAAAATGAGCCAAAATTTAAAACCTTTGTCCGAGCCATGGGCCACTTTCAGCGGATACTTTAACTCAAATCTGATAGCCAATATCTTTTCTTGGTTGCAGGTTCATCAACAAGAGTTTGAGTTGTCTCATTTGACGTTCCGTTGCTTTTTCCCACATCAGAATCAATAATGACAGAATGATCCAGCCTTTTTTCCTGGCTTCAAAGTTAGCCAGCTGGTAAGCGAAGTCTATACTAACTGATGTATTTATCAGTTTTTAAAGAAAAAAATAGAAGAGATACAATATTTTACATTTAAATTATCATCTTGGGGGACCAGATTTGGCCCGCGGTTCTTGAGTTTGATCTATACCATCAGCATGTTTGTTAGAACCCAAACAAACCAGAATGTTCAGCTCAGGTTTTCCTTTAATTCGCACCACTTCATTGGATCTGATCATTGTGTCTTTGATGAGTGGATATGTATCACATGTTGTGGCATATGTGGCACATGTGGATATGTATCACATGTCTTTAAGGTTGTTGCAGTTAAAACTTTATGGACAAAACCTGTGGAGCTTTAGCCAATTACTGACCCACATCCTATCCTCCATTCATCAAAAAAAAAATATTGAGAACATTGTTGCAAATATGTGAACATTTGGACAGATTAAAAATCAGTTTGAGGAGCTTCAGTTTGGGTTTAGAGTTCATCATAGCACCGCAAGGTGCAGGCGAACGTCACTAATGATATTCTTTTGGCCTCAAATGATCAACTTGTATCTATGCTTGTCCTGTTAGGTCTCATGGCTGCATTTGATATAACTCATCACAATATGTTTTAAAAAGTTTGAACATCACACTGGAATTAACAGAACAGAACTAAGTGTGTTTAAATCATATTTGTCTGATAGACTATAGTTTGTTCTTGTTAATAATGAGTCTTCCTTATACAGCAGATTTAGAGTTCCTCAGGTTTCATTGCTTTGACCAATGCTCTTTACTTTATGATTCCACTACGTAAAGTTCTTAGACAGCATGAGATACATTGCCTTTGAGTTATATTTATCCATAAAGCCTGACAAAATAAATCACTTACTTAGACAACAAGCAGTCTGAATGATACGTATGCTATTTAAAAAAAAGATATTTTCCATTAACTCCTACAATATGAGTTTAAGTGTCCAGCTTTTGTCTTTGCACTGTCACCAAGTCATTAAAGGATTTTGTCTCAAAGTATATTTAAATGTGTTCATGCTTCTGCTTCATCCAGGCTGAACCACTGGGATCCCATTCTAGCAGGGTAGACAACAAGTTGAAAAAAATATATTTCAACTCATCTAAAAGTCTGCTGCAGGTGTTCTGGCTGGATGTGCCTTAAGGGACGATATTTCTCCTGCGTTAATCTCTTTGCTATGGATTCCTGTAAAGTCTAGCATAAAAGTCCTTTTATGACTTATACACAACCCTCAATGGCCTCCTATATCAAATATGTCAATAATTCTCTTTCATGTCACCAGAAATCTTCACTTTCTGAGTGCAGGCCTATTTGTGGATGCTGGAGGATCCTAGGCTAGAATGGGAAACCACATTTATGAAAACGTCCTTTTTTGATACCAGCCTCCAGTTTTTAGCTTCAGGCAACTAACACAATTCCTTATATGATTAGAAATACCCAGACCGTTCAGATTCCTGATGATAAACCCTTGAGCATAACCCAAACCATCCTTCATCACACAAATACAGTGCAGAGCTCCTAAAATAATTAAAAATAATTTCTAGTTTATGTGACTTGGAGCTGGAAAATATGCATAAAAACAATAAGGTCAGATTATTTTAGTGTGAGAAAGTGTGTTTGCAAGAGTTTTTTTTGTATCTGTCATAAGCAGTACACACAGATTTTTATGCAATGCTTAGTTACTTAGGAAAAAATTAATTAAGGCCCTAAAAATATGCATTACCCACAGGGTCGGCCCAAGCCTCCATGGGGCCCTAAGCGAAATTTGGTTTGGGGCCCTCTATTTCTGCTAATCGTGTGGATTACTGCAATCAAGAGTCAGATGATCAGATCATTCATCCACCTAACATAAACTCACTGCAACTCTGACAGCCCTGCTTACATTATCCTATGTGTATATATTGTTTCATCTAGTGGTATTAAAAGTAAAAAAAAAAACTTTAAAAAAACTATGCAATGTATTTTACAGCAAAAGTGTCATCTGGTTTATTATCTTTAGTTCAAAAGAACTGCAAAAGTAATGTTTGTTTGTTTATTCAAACAAACAAACATCTGCTTCGTGTGTGGGGACGAGGTAGGAGAGTGTTGGAGCTAGCAGCACCTAACCGGGAGAGCGGCTTGGCAAGCGGCACCGAGCGGCACCGAGCAGCACCGTGGTGGGTGAGTGGCGGAAGGCGGCGAGGCTAGTAGCGCCTAGCCAGGAGGGCGTCGGAGCTGGCGGCACCTAGCCGGGAGAGCGGCAAGGCTAACAGCACCTAGCCGTGAGAGCGTCGGAGCTAGCAGCGCCTAGCTGGGGGAGCGACGAGGCTGATAGCACCTAGCTGGGACAGCGTTGGAGCTAGCAGCGCCTAGCCGGTAGAGCGGCGAGGCTAACAGCACCTAGCCAGGACAGCGTTGGAGCTAGCAGCGCCTGGCCAGGAGAGCGGCGAGGCAAGCGGCACCAAGCAGCACCGTGGTGGGATAGTGGCGGAGCTAGCAGCACGAGCGGCGAGGCTAACAGCACCTAGACGTGAGAGCGGCGGAACGAGGCTAGTGGCACCTAGCCGGGAGAGCGGTGGGGCCGGTGGCGCCTAGCCGGGAGAGCGGCAAGACAGGCGGCACTGAGCAGCGCCGAACTAGGAGAGCGGAGGAGCTAGCAGCACCGAGGTAGGAGACCGGCCTAGTTAGCATATTCTGCTAAGGATTGGGAGTGGCCGTGACTGAGAGGCTGTTCGATTCGGCAGTTAGATATCGCTCTTCAACCTTCCACTCTGGTTCTCGTGAGTAACTGTTTCTTGAGAAGAGTGATATTTGTGTGGATCCTAGGAGTGGATTGATCAGTATTTTTCCTGCCTGTTGTGGCAGTGTGCTAGCGTGGATACACCACCATCGTGAAAATCTCAGTCGATAAAAAATGTCATCAAAACAAAAAAAGGAGCAGCCCAAACAGTCCTTGGATGATATGGAGGAAATCAGAAAATCTTTGAACTTTATTAACTCAGAATTAGTTACACTGACATCTCAAAATAAACTCCTAATGGGCTTGTTTGAGGAGGTTAAACAACTGAGACTGCAGTTAGAAAATAAAGACAAAAAAATAAATATTCTAGAGCAACGAATTGATGATCTGGAACAAAATGTGAGACAAGATAATCTTGTTATCACAGGACTAGAGATTAAACCTCGACTTTTCACAAGAGTGGTTTCAGGTGAAAAATCGACAGAGGATGGATCACAAAGAGAACAGCGAACTCTAGAAAAACAAGTTGTGGACTTTTTTCAAGACAAGGACATTGATCTGGATCATGCTGATATTTCTATGTGTTACACTTTACCCAGTAAGAAGGAAAAGGATAAACCAGTAATAGTAGTAAGATTTATCAGCAGAAAATCTCGAAACAATGTATTGATGCAGGCCAGAAAATTAAAAGGAACAAGAGTCTATATAAACGAACATTTAACAAAGAAAAATGGTAACCTTGCTCGCGAGGCAAGGTTGTTAAAAAAACAAAAAAAATATATTTTCAACATGGACGAGAAACGGTAAAATTTGGGTTATTGAAAAAGAAGGACAACAGGCAAAAATGATAAGAGAGTTGAATGACTTGGAAAGATTGAGATGAGCCCGTGTAATGAAAACAAAAAACAAGTCATGAAACTTCTTACACATAAAATCAATAAAATAAACATCATGGCAAACAATAACATCAAATGATGGAAACGCATGATGAATTAGAATTCAAAATATACAATGTCGATGATGTCATTAATAGAAATCTTTTTCCAACCATAAAAAACAGTGAATATTATAATATTGAACAGTATAACAAAATTGCTACGGCAAATGGGACTCTTTCAATAATTCATCTTAACTGTAGAAGTCTGAATACAAAAATTTCTGAAATACAAGAATATTTAAAAAAATTTAACACACCTTTTACAATCATAGCACTGTCTGAAACATGGTTAAATGATGGAAATATACAAAACGCTCACATTGAAGGATATGAAATATATTACATGAATAGAAAAAATAAAAGAGGTGGAGGAGTGGCTTTATTTGTCAACTCTGATTTACAGTGCAGATTGCATAGTGAAATGTCATTAGTTGTCGACGATATAATGGAAATTATAACAATAGAAATAATAAATACTATTAGTAAAAATATAATAATAAGTTGTGTATACCGATCTCCAGGATCAAGAATAGAATTATTCACGGACAAACTAAATGAACTACTAGTTAAGACCTGTAACAAAAATGTTATTTTATGTGGAGATTTTAATATTGATCTTGGAAACACAACTGATTCAAATAACCTCAACATATTTACAGATTCAATGTATAGTTTGAGTTTATTCCCTTTAATTAACAACCCGACAAGAATTACATCTCACAGTGCAACTACAATTGATAACTTTTTTACAAATATCATAAATGGTGTTATGACAAGTGGTATTTTGATGACAGATATAAGTGATCACTTACCAATTTTCATAACTTATATAAATGCTGATATTGATAAGATAATTCCCAGAAATAAAAATAAATTAATAAACACATCAAAAAAAGCATTGGATAGATTAAAAAAAGACTTAGATAAACAGAATTGGGAAGGTGTTTATGTGGACGATGTAAATAAATCCTATGAAGAATTTATGAACATACTGGAAGTTTTGTACAATAAGAATTGTGTGCTAACAAAGAATAAACAAACAAAGAAAAAAGTAGATCCACCATGGATGACTAATGGATTGAGAAATGCATGCAAGAAAAAGAATAATCTGTATTCATTTTTCCTGAAATCTAGAACAAGTGATTCAGAATGCAAATATACACACCCACACCCCACTGTATATAGGTGGATCTGCGGTGGAGGTGGTCTCCAGCTACAAATACCTGGGTGTACACATGAATGATAACCTCAGCTGGAGCAATAACACCACCAGCCTGATCAAGAAAGGTCATCAGAGACTCTACTTCCTCAGACGGCTGAGACGAGCCGGTCTGAGAAGCCCAGTCCTCACCTCGTTCTACAGGTGTGCAGTGGAGAGCGTCCTGTGCTCCAGCATCAACGTGTGGCATGGAGGCTGCACAGTTGCAGAGAGAAAAGCTCTACAGAGAGTGGTGAAGGCTGCACAGAAGTCTGTGGGAGTCAGTCTCCCCACCATCACAGACATTTACACCTCCAGATGCAGAAAAAGAGCCACCTGCATCATGAAAGACCTCACTCACCCAGCACACTCACTCTTTGCACCACTCCCCTCGGGACGGAGGTTGAGGAGCATCAAATGTAGAACCACTAGACTGAGGAACAGCTTCTACCCTGAGGCTGTCAGACTCATGAATAAATAAATAATAAGAATAAACACTGCAAAATGTCACATCATACTGATACTGATCTGTTTCTTGTTGCTGCGTTCATCTGTGACCATCTGCTCATGTTCGTGCTGCTGTTTATAATGATGTTTTTCTACTACATTAGGGCTTAGTGTATTACTAGCTGATGTGATGTCTCTCTTAGTTAATCCTAGATGTTATTATTGTTTTTCTCTTGCATTTGTTGTTGGATGTAACTGGGACCCTGTGTACATAATCTCGTTTTCAACACATGTACTACATGCGGTGCAAATGACAATAAATTCTCTCTGACTCTGACTCTGACTCTGAAATATAAAAAGTATAAAAACAAATTAGTGACGATTATTAGGAAACAAAAAAGGGAATATTACAGTAAATTATTACATGAAAAAAGAGGTGATATGAGGGCAACATGGCAAGTATTGAATGGTGTTTTGAATAAAAATAAGGTTGGTTGTGGTATTTCTAAATATTTCATTGAGAATAACCAAGAAATCCACGATGAAAATGAAATTGTCAATGGATTTAATAATTATTTTGTTAATGTAGGATCAAACCTTGCAGAAAAAATACCAAAAGTAGATAGAAATGTGAGTCACTTAATAAATAGTCCTGTAAATAGTATGTTTCTGAGAGAAACGGACAATGAAGAAATAATGATGATGGTTAAAACATTTACTAACAAAAGATCTAAAGACAGTGAAGATATGGACATGATGGTCATAAAAGAAATAATAGGCCATGTTATAGAACCATTTACATATATTTGTAATTTGTCGTTCTCAACGGGTATTTTTCCAAACAGAATGAAGATAGCTAAAGTGGTTCCACTTTATAAGAATGGCGACAAATGTCAATACAACAACTACAGACCAATATCTCTGTTGCCACAGTTCTCTAAAATCTTGGAAAAACTGTTTGCATCCAGATTTGATCTCTTTCTTGAAAAACATAATATACTAAGTAATAGTCAATACGGGTTTAGATCAAAAAATTCAACTTCGTTGGCTTTAATGGAGTTAATGGAACACATTACCACGGCAGTAGATCAAAAGCAATACTGCGTCAGTGTGTTTGTTGATCTTAAAAAGGCATTTGACACGATTGATCACACAATACTACTGGAAAAATTGAATAAATATGGCGTTAGAGGACCGGCTCTGCAGTGGTTACATAGTTATTTAGAGAATAGAAAACAATTTGTACAGATAGATGAAACAAGATCTAACCTTTGTGAAATATCATGTGGTGTACCGCAGGGATCCGTACTTGGTCCTAAGTTGTTTATATTGTATATTAATGATTTAATGGATGTTTCGTGTGTTCTTCAATGTGTTCTTTTTGCCGATGACACTACATTCTTTTATTCTGGTAATAACCTGGAGCAAATGTTGGAATTGATGAAGAAGGAATTTATTAACATACAAAACTGGTTTAATTTAAATAAGTTATCACTAAACATTCAAAAAACAAATTATATGATTTTCGGTAATAAAAAGGTAACAACTGAAGTTCCTTTCAGCATCAACGGAGTTGAAATATGTAGAGTAAATGAAATTAAATTCTTGGGTGTGATTATTGATGAGAGATTGTCATGGAAGCAACACATAAATTATGTTAAAATTAAATTATCCAAATCCATTGGAGTACTATATAAGGTAAAGGACTTACTTGATGATAAATCTTTGTTTTTGCTGTATAGTACATTCATACTACCACATTTAATTTATTGTGTTGAAATTTGGGGTACAGCATGCAAAACTACAACGAAACCTATTTTTATTTTACAGAAAAGAGCTTTAAGGATAATAACTAGAACGCATTATCATCATCCATCTGGTGTGTTGTTTTATAAATTGAAGTTACTAGGATTTTATGATTTGGTGGAATATAATATTTTTTTACTATTATATAAAGCACAAAATAACAATCTACCTTCAAATATTCAAAAGCTTTTTGTAAAAAGGATAAGTAGTTATAATTTAAAGGGTAAAGATATTTTTGTTATACCACAATACAGAACAAGTTTAAAGGGTCGATTTACTTTAATATATGGAATTGGTATTTGGAATAGATTGGACTATGATGTAAAGGTTGCACAGTCAATGTCTGTATTTAAGAAAATGATCAAGAATACATTGTTGAAAAACTATGTGTAATTGTTATATACTTAAAATCTCTCGAAATTGGTTATATAATTTATGAATTACAAATGTGATTTATGGATAAATTTTGTTTGAAATGATTGTTTGAATGGAATTTTGTTTTTACAAAAAGGGGCAGATATTATAAGATTATTTTCTTCTTCTGCTTCCTTTCATTTTAAATTTGTTCTTTATTTTTCTGAATCTTTTGTAATTTTCTTTTGTTCTTTTGTATTTTTTAAATTTGAAATGAATGAATAAACAAACAAACAAACAATGTTTAAAATAATTTGTGATGCAAGATCAACAACAAGCAACAGATAAAATAACTTAGATGCATAAGAATAAATTGTGCAAAAACAGACAAAATAATTTGTAAATTAAAAATAAAATATCAAGGAAATACTTAAATAATATAAATGAACAATTACTTGAAACCAGGTAAAATTATTTAAAAAATTAAAGTTGAATAATTACTTTTCTACTAATTTGCAAAAGTTGAACTTAAAATATTAAATAGAATCATGTAGAAATTGTTGCTAAAAAAAGAAATAATTCTATTTAGCACTAGAAGTCCCAGGATTTTCGACCTCCCCCCAGAAGTCCTGAAAGAGGGTCAAAAGACCCTTAGTCCAAACCAACCATTAATGGGTCCACATTAGTGGGCCATTAACTGCCTTTTGTTATAAATATGCGTGCACACAACTCAGACACCCCCACCACACCAGACTGCACAAACTGCATTCCAATGTTTCCACCAGGTAAGTAAGACTCTGCTTGCACTTCCCCCCTTAGTCAGAAGAGAGGCCCTGAACTGAATTCACACATAACAGACCCTGAAGTTATCTCACAGTTGAACATTTTGGGATATCCACTGAACGGAAAGCTTTGTCTGCTCCAGAACAGTTTTATGCATAAAATTGTCTCATTCTGCTGTGCTGACTATCCTGTAACTTTGATGTTCTGTCAAATAAATTATTTTGCTTACAAGTACTGTCTCTCTCCTTGTCCTTGGCACTTGTATATACGGTGCGTGCCGGCACATGCAGGTGGCCCATTGCTGTGTTCTAAAACATGCTTGACCTATTGTTGTCTGTCACCTGACGGACAGACACAGGTCACATGACATGAAGTCAACTGACGGACCGACATAGGTCACACGACATGAGGTCAACTGACGGACCGACACAGGTCACATGACATGAGGTCAACTGACGGACCGACAAAGGTCACATGACCTGAGGTCAAGTGACGGACCAACACAGGTCACATGACCTGAGGTCAAGTGACAGACCAACATAGGTCACACGACATGAAGTCAACTGACAGACCGACACAGGTCACATGACATGAGATCAAGTGACGGACCGACACAGGTCACATGACCTGAGGTCAAGTGACGGACCAACACAGGTCACATGACCTGAGGTCAACTGACAAAACGACACAAGTCACATGACATGAAGTCAACTGACGGACCGACACTGGTCACACGACATGAGGTCAACTGACGGACCAACACGGGTCACTTGACCTGAGGTCAACTGACGGACCGACATAGGTCACACAACATGAAGTCAACTGATGGAATGACACTGGTCACTCGACATGAGTTCAACTGACGGACCGACACAGGTCACACGGCATGAGGTCAACTGACGTACCGACACAGGTCACACGGCATGAGGTCAACTGACATACCGACACAGGTCACATGACCTGAGGTCAACTGACGGACCGACACAGGTCACATGACCTGAGGTCAACTGACTGACCGACACAGGTCACATGACCTGAGGTCAACTGACGGACCGACATAGGTCACACGACATGAAGTCAACTGATGGACCGACACTGGTCACTCGACATGAGGTCAACAGACGGACCGACACAGGTCACACGGCATGAGGTCAACTGACGTACCGACATAGGTCACATGACCTGAGGTCAACTGACGGACCGACACAGGTCACATGACCTGAGGTCAACTGACTGACCGACACAGGTCACATGACCTGAGGTCAAGTGACGGACTGACACAGGTCACATGACCTGAGGTGAACTGACGGACCAACACAGGTCACATGACCTGAGGTCAAGTGACGGACCAACACAGGTCACATGACCTGAGGTCAAGTGACGGACCAGCACAGGTCACACAACATGAAGTCAAGTGACGGACCAACACAGGTCACATGACATGAGGTCAACTGACGGACCGACACAGGTCACATGACCTGAGGTCAACTGACGTACCGACATAGGTCACATGACCTGAGGTCAACTGACGGACCGACACAGGTCACATGACCTGAGGTCAACTGACTGACCGACACAGGTCACATGACCTGAGGTCAAGTGACGGACTGACACAGGTCACATGACCTGAGGTGAACTGACGGACCAACACAGGTCACATGACCTGAGGTCAAGTGACGGACCAACACAGGTCACATGACCTGAGGTCAAGTGACGGACCAGCACAGGTCACACAACATGAAGTCAAGTGACGGACCAACACAGGTCACATGACATGAGGTCAACTGAGGGACCGACACAGGTCACATGACCTGAGGTCAACTGACGGACCGACATAGGTCACATGACCTGAGGTCAACTGATGGACCGACACAGGTCACATGACCTGAGGTCAACTGACTGACCGACACAGGTCACAAGACCTGAGGTCAAGTGACGGACTGACACAGGTCACATGACCTGAGGTGAACTGACGGACCAACACAGGTCACATGACCTGAGGTCAAGTGACGGACCAACACAGGTCACATGACCTAAGGTCAAGTGACGGACCAGCACAGGTCACACAACATGAAGTCAACTGACGGACCAACATAGGTCACATGACCTGAGGTCAAGTGACGGACCAACATATGTAGCCCACTGAAAGGGACCGGGGGATTTAGAAGCCAAGTTCACTTGCGCAAAAAAGCGCAGCCTTAGTCAAATTAGTGTGCCCCCTCCTGTGGTGCGCCAGTAATGGCCTTATTTACAAAACAAAAGCGCCTGTTAACAGCTCATTATAGGATGTTAGCTAAAATCCTTCGGGTCACTCGACCCGTCTCTGGGTTCCAAAGGTAGAAATGCTGAATGACCCTTCTCTGGGACTTCTAGTGTTAAGGGGGCCCCTAGTGGCCCCGGGGCCCTAAGCAGCCACTTAGTTTGCATATGCCTTGGGCCGGCCCTAATTACCCATCATGTTTCATGCCAGAGTATTAGACTAAAATGATTTTTTGTGGATAGTTGTAGCCATTTTGGTCAAACCACTGAATATGTTATGCACAGATTCAAAGTATGTGTTGGGAATGACTCCAAGCTACTATCTCACCAATTAAATCTCAAATTCGCAAAGCTAAAGTGAGTGATTTGCAATTGTGAAATAGATGTGGCAGCCATTTTGAATGGATCCATAGCAACACTTTTAATTTTCACTATAATTTGTCCAGTGGTTTATGAAATATTTTGTTTGCAAACATGCAGATTTGACTCCAACAGCTAACACAAAAGTTTGGGGCAAAGAGGTTGTGCAATGTGTAGAGCTCTGTGTAAGTGTTGGTAATCACTTTCATCCACTTCCATACTATGGTAAGTTTTACAACAGAGTACTGTATAGCCATGTTTGTACTGGCTAATGCCAATGTAATGTTTACTTTGAGAGTTTAGATAAAATCAATCCAGTGGTTTATGAAATATTTTGTTTGCAAACATGCATATTTGACTCCAACAGCTAACACAAAAGTTTTGGGCAAAGAGGTTGTGCAATGTGTAGAGCTCTGTGTAAGTGTTGGTAATCACTTTCAACCACTTCCATACTGTGGTAAGTTTTACAACAGAGTACTGTATAGCCATGTTTATACTGGCTAATGCCAATGTAATGTTTACTTTGAGAGTTTAGATAAAATCAATCTAGTGGTTTATGCAATATTTTGCTAATAGTACAGATAAAAGCACATGCAAACAAGTATGGACAAAACATAATTACCTTGCCACTTTCAGCAGTGGGTGATAATTATTACCGTAAATAGTTCTGCATTAGGAAACAGGTCCTCTTTTTTTGTTTTCATGCCATTTTTCATGTTCAGTTCTTTTGACTGCCCACATTTGATTTGTCATCATGAATACTGTAATATAGAAATGCATTTTTCTAAAAATTGCTTGAAACATAATATGAGGTAAGAGTGCTGCATCAGGACTCATCAACAAAAATACTCCCCTGCTTACATGGCACTGAAAACAGCCAGAGTACAACTGAAAAAGTACAAATGCACTTTCTGTACAGGAGGGGAAGTCTCTAATGCTTGCTTTGACTTTGTGTGTGCGTGTGTGTGTGTGTGTTCATGTGATCACATGTGAGCTGCCTTCTCTTTGAGGACTTAACATAATCCGGGTTGCCATATTAGAGCAAGTGTCAGAGGGCCACAGGCCCCAGGTTGCCAGATTGGGTTTTGGCTAAGTGAAGTCTGTGGGATCCTGGACACTGATAGATTCGATAACATGGCGGGTACCACCAGCAGACAGAACAAGAAGGGGATTAGGAAAGCAACTGTTGACCTCTGCTGATGGGGTCAAGCTGTTCATTAAAGAATTGGTGGCATGTGCCTTTATCAGTCTTTTCCAGTCCTCTCCTCTGATCCGCTTTATCCGCCTTTTCCCTCTGTCTCACTAGCTTTCATTCTGCAAAGAGGCCCCACACTCAGACACACACAGACTGCCATCACACACACACAAAGACTTTGGCATCTTTAACTGTTCTTCGGCCCCTGGAACGTCGTTACAGCGCATATTCACTCTTTACAAACCCACACGATTCAGTAACACATGTCTCAGTGCAGTGGTCTAATCAAAGCACCAGTTTACAGCTTTCACAGCTTCTGCAGCAAACGGGGAAGAAAGGGTGCAATAAAGAAGACACGAAGAAAAGAACAAGGAGCTTTGCAGAGCTTGAGAGACAATTCAAAGTTAACCCAACACACGTTGCATAACACTCCTCACCCTGGCTTCATTTGTACGGCTGTGACACATTTGATCTCACACTTTTTAAACTTTACACAAATAGCTGAAAACATAGCTGTGTGTTTATAAAGGATGTTAGGGCTGCCAGGTGCTAAACACTTCTTACACAAGTTCTCCTCCAGCCCCACTTGTGCTGAAAACCTAACATCTCTCAGAGCCACATGACTGAAAGCTCTCATCCGTCTCTGGCTGCTCAACTATATTTGGAGCGTTTTCAAAACTGAAAACGAGTGAAAGTCCCTCCCACACAGGGCAAAGGCGTCACAGCTATGAGAGACTGTGAGAGAGTTAAATAACACTCCAATTACTGCTGCAGCTTTTAGATGTTTCAGAAAAAAAAAGGTCCTTCTTGTGGTACAATGCAAAAAGTCAGAAAGGTTTGCTTTAAACTATTGCAGCTAAGCTTTACACCAAAATGTCAGCACAGACCTTCCAACACAGAGAGCAAACCTCAAACATGAGAAATGTTTCAATGTTTCAATCGTAGCTGTGAAACTGTTAAATTATCATATTCTTTGACATGTGAACAATAAAGCTGTGGTACCTAGTCTGACAAAAAAAAAATACATACATTTGTGAAAATGACAGCTGACTTGAGGCTATCAACACACTATACAGTAGTGCTAAAACAAATACAATTCTGAGGTTTCTCACAGTGGGGAAGGGAGACATACAGACTGGATGTCCAATCAGCTCCCTACATCTCTACAGGTGGTTCTAAATGCTGTAATCAGATTACTGACTGCTTTCTTAAGGCCGAGATACACTGAAGCAGACTCCGTATAATAGCGTATACGCGCGTATACGGAGCGTACGTTTTCGCTTCTATACTTTCAGAAACTATCAGCTTTCAAACGCTCGCGTTCTCCTTGTTGTAATATGAGCAGCTGAGCACGGAGGGGACTCAACTGAGCTCGCTGATTGGTCACTTGCTGACACGCCTACTGAAATGATTGACAGATTTCAGTCAGCTCAAAGTGAAACCTCGAGAATGCATCATGAGCAGCTCGCTCAGACTTCTGCGGTGTTCTGATACGGTCTTTCTACTATATATGTTATAAAAAGTTCTCTCAGAAATAAAAATAATAACAGGGAGTGCTTTTCCTGCAGCACACAGCCCACCAGGGAATATATAAAACATCGCGCACCCAGGTAGGACCTGAATTCATTCATTTCATTCATCGAGTGAACGGAGGAAGAAGCGGTTACTTGACTTTAGGCAAAAAAACAAAAGAAAAGGCCCGATCAGCGATAAAGAAGGGGAATTTATTTCATTTGTGTAACATACAAAACAGTCCGGCGCCGGGGAAGTTTAGGTCAGACACCGCGCATCGCGTATGCGTAGTAAAAAAATACTTTTGCTCGTACATGCCCTGAGGGGCTACGCTTTTGCCACAGCGTACGTACGCTGCGTATAGGCGTATCGTGAGGACGCTCGAGTGTATCTCGCCCTTTAAGGTAGCAGCCCACTGAAATTTTACTGTTGGCGACCAGACTCAATATTGTGAGAAAAAAGACAATTTTTTGTTGTAGCCTCACTGAATTGTGAATGTTTGCAACCAAGTGGCCATCGTGCAATTCTATTTGAATGGTCATTTTTAAAAAATAAAATCAGGGATTTTTGTGTACAAGACTCGCAAAACTGTATTCATGGCCATGCACGTTATTTTGTTGTCCACCTCCACTCACATTGAACCCTCCTTGGCAACCGTCACGATCTTTATAAAAAAAAATTCTACCGGAGAATCCGTTTAAAATGAATAAAGGCAGGTTTGGACCAGTTTTTTTATTTTTATTATTTATTGTCAGCATAGATTTTAGACCTGGACATTTTTCCGTCATGTTAAAATACAACCCTAAAGCTCTGGAAACATGTTGTAGAAGCACACCACCAGTCCACCAAATCCAGGTGTGTTGGAGAATCCCGCATTGACTGTGACTTAGATAAAAAAAAATTTCAACGTGTTTTTAACTCGAGGACTTTGAACCTCTACGACTCATGCCAGGAACAGTTAATGTTGAAGATGTTCAGGAAGCTTCCTTAGAAATAAAGTTTGGCAACTAGCCACAATACCTTTACAAAGAGGTGGCGTGTTAGTGTCAAAACGGGCTTCATGTAACTAACAACTGTATTCAAAATCCTACTTATGAAAATATACTGTGCTCCAGGACCAACGTGTGGCATGGGGACTGCACAGCTGGAAAGAGGAACGCTTGGCAGAGAGTGGTGAAGGCTGCACAGAAGACTGTTGGAGTCAGTCTCCCCACCATCACAGACATCTACCCCTCTAGATGCAGGAAGAGGGCCACCTGCATCATGAAGGACCTCACTCACCCAGCACACACATTTTTTACCCCGCTCCCCTCAGGCAGAAGGTTAAGGAGCATTAAGTGTAGAACCACTAGACTGAGGAACAGCTTCTACCCTGAAGCTGTTAGACTTGTGAATATCTAACCAGGATATGTGATATACAGTATAACCAGGTGATATGTGACTTATCTGTGCTGCTGATTATCTATGCTGCTGATCTCATGTTGCTGATTATCTCATACTTCTGTATTCATTTATACCTATTTGCTCACCACAGACTCATGTTCGGGCTACTGTTACACCATTTTACATTATTAGTGTTTAGCGTGTATCTTAGATCTTTTAGCGTATTTGGCATTTGTTTAGTGTATATTTTAGATTTTTATTTACTGTTTCTTTTAACATTTATATATTGCTATTTTTGGGTGTAACTGGGATCCTGTGTACATAATTTTGATAAATTTTTACCACCACATGTACCACATGAGATGGTAATGACAATAAAATTGATTTGAACTTGATGATTAATGTATTTTTCACTTTTTTTTAACAATGCTGTTTGGAAAGACAAACACACAACATGTATCTTTTTTAAATTAACAATTTCTGTTGAATTTAAAAATATTGAGAAAATCTTACATGTAAGAGGTTGAGATCCAAACGACTAACTTTAGCATGTCATAACATTTTATCAACCAAAGAAAGTGAGAATTGAGCTCTGCAAAATTCATACATCATGTGTACCTTTCTGACCTGATGGAATTAAGTAACACAAGCTGAGATGGGCTTATGAGAATAAACTCAACACCTTGTTGTTTTCCCAAACACACAAGTAATTGAATACACCCAAACAAACTTAAACGCTGGGAAATATGGTACATGAGCCATGCAGACATTGTACATGTGCAGAACTGGGATGCCTTGAAAATGTAAAATAACTCTCTTGAAAATAGGCCCAAGATCTACTCCGTTGACTTGTTAAATAATTTAAGGGAAAAAGGATAATAATAATACAGTAATATATAATAATATAATAGAGTAGGTTTTAAAAGACTACATTCAAGGTTCAAAGTTCAAGGTTCAAGGTTCTTTTTTGTCATTTGCATCACATGTGGTATATGAGGTGGAATGAAATTGTGTACTCAGGGTCCTAGTTACACCCAAAATAGCAACAAATAAAGTATGAAAAGAAACAGTATACTGTATAAGGACTAAGATTATGCTAAACAATACACTAAAAGATTTAAGATATATGCTTAACACTAATAATGTAAAATATCATGATATATTAAACAGCAGCCTGATCTAGAGAGTTATTAGAATTTGTCTCATCATGTTAAATATTCACATTTGATAATGTTAGCTTCTTTTCTACTTTTGGAACAAGTTTCATAGATGGAGAGTGTGGAAATCAACTCCCTGCCTTCGCAGGTGTATCCACTTATTTTGCATGATTAAATCGCTTCATAAGGTTGATTGACGGGCTTCCGATTACTTTATTATTCTTCAGAGAAAATGAAAAACTGTGTCTTATATGAACACTACTGGAATATTATGCTGATTTTGTGGCCAGTGAAAAAAATTATTACTATTATTAAGGCAGTAGTGAGTTAAGCTGCCCAATAATTTGAGCTTTTTGACAATGGAATGTAAAAAGCTTTATTAAATCTGAGTATGAGTAACACAGCTTCTTCCATTCCTCCTATATAACTTATTGTGTGCATCACTTTTTTTATGCAGCTTTAAATTTGAGATTTATAGGTGACAGAGACTGTCTTTTGTTTGAAAAAGCAAAACAGGAAACAAAAGTGCTTGCATGCATCAAAATTGCATTTTAAAGTTTCCTGTTGAAGCTGCCAGAGACTCTCAACGACCATTGGAGCCCGAATCTTCTGCAGGCCCTCCTCGTAGCCCTCCGCTTCATCAGACTGGTTCTGCAGGGCCCAGGTTCAGCCGTTCTGGTCGTTTGATCAAACCTAAAATGCGGGACTAGTGATGGACCTTACTGGGTGTTCTGGGGGGGCGTGTGTGGTGGACCACTAGGGGGCTCTACTCACACCCAGTGGACCGAATGTGTTACAGGATGCTTTTATTGTGAAAGGTCCAGAGGACCGGATGTTGTGTTGGTATATAAGGCGGTGTTGGGTGGTTTTCCCGCCAGTTGAGTAGGAGTTGATTAAAAGTGAAGAACTACATCCCGTCTCCTGTGTCGTCTCTTCACCACCTCCTACACTGGTCCATAAACTGGACAGTCTGGGGCTGAACACCTCAATGTGTAACTGGCTGCTAGACTTCCTGACCGGGAGACCACAGACAGTACGGATCGGGAGTAACACATCTAGCACCATCACATTGAACACAGGGGCCCCACAAGGATGTGTGCTGAGCCCCCTTCTATTCACCCTGCTAACACACGACTGCACACCATCGTACAGCTCCAACCACTTCATCAAGTTTGCGGACGACACAACAGTGGTAGGTCTCATCAGCAACAACGATGAGACGGACTACAGGAACGAGGTGAGCCGCCTGGCCTTGTGGTGCGGACACAACAATCTCACTCTCAACGTGGAGAAGACAAAGGAGATTGTCGTGGACTTCAGGAAGAGGGATGCACAACATGCCCCTCTGACCATCAACAGCACCGCAGTGGAGAGAGTGGACAGCACCAAGTTCCTGGGAGTGCACGTCTCAAAGGACCTGTCCTGGAGCAGGAACACTGCAGCACTGGCGAAGAAGGCTCACCAGCGCCTCTACTTTCTCCGCAAGCTGAAAAGGGCTGGAGCTTCAACCTCCATCATGTGCACCTTCTACAGAGGTGCCATAGAAAGTGTCCTGACCAGCTGCATCACTGTGTGGTTTGGTGCATGCACTGCATCCTGCCGCAAGAGCCTCCAGCGCATCGTGAAAGCAGCTGAGAAGATCGTCGGCACCTCCTTGCCCTCACTGCAGGACTTACACAGCAAACGCCTCACTCGGAAAGCCCACTGCATGGCAGGTGATCCCACACACCCACTACACAGCCGCTTTAGACTGCTGCCATCAGGGAGGAGACTGAGGAGTCTCCAGGCTCGAACCAGCAGACTGAGAGACAGCTCTGTTCATCAGGCAGTCAGAATGCTAAACACTCTGCCTGCTCTGCCTCCCCTCCCATTTGAACTGCCTTAACACAAAAAACTTTCTCACACATTACCACACAAACTACTGTTTACATTCACTGTTTACATTTATTAATACTGTTTACATTTATTACTACTGCTTTACATTTATTACTACTGTTTACATTTACACTACTTTTATCTACACTACTGCAGATACATATACAGCATTCTCTGACTAGCCTTATCTAAGGATGCCAAATGTGCCTTATGTGCCTTACTTCATATGCCACTTTGCCTCTATACCAACATCAACTACCTCATACATATACTGTGTACATTAACTTATATGCTGCTGTGCCACTCTTTGCAAATGTCAACGCTAGAAACTTCAGTTTATTTTATAGATATACGTTTTATACTTTTTATACTACTATGCAAAAACTCAGGACAGTATTACACTTTTATTATTTCATTTTATGCTTATGTTCATTGGGTGTTTGGTGTTTTAGGGGTGTTTGGTGTTTCAGTGTTGGTGTAAATTTTCATACTTTTATACTATTATGAAAAAACTCAGGACAGTGTTACACTTTTTTACTATTTTATGCTTATGTTTATTAAATGTTTTAGTGTTTAGTGTTTAGATGGTTACTGTTGCACCGAGGGACTGAGAGAAACGCAATTTCGGTCCTGTGTATGTCCTGTACATATTGCAGTTCTGACAATAAAGTTGACTTTGACTTTGACTTTGAAGATGAAAGGGAAATAATAATAATTTGCCCTAGTCTGTATGCATGTAGTGTAAATTATCTCATGATCCACTGACAAATTTTAATGAAACTTTCAGAACGTAATGAGTATACGTCTACAGCTGATGACTTTTTGGACTCAACCCAAGTCAAAATGGCCACCAGCATAGCCAGCTGACACAAAAACACAAACGTGGCTGTAACTCTGCCAGTTTTACAGATATTAACTTAGAACTTCCAATGCTGGTGGTATACATTCTTCCAAGAAACATTAGGCCTTTGATGAACAGCTGTGATGACATATGACCTGTTTGTGGGCCAAGCTAATGTCTTTTATCATGATTTTTTACGATTTTAGTTTATTTAGATTTAAAATTAAGATTAATTTGCTTCACATTAGCTCAGCATACTATTAACTGTAGTATGAATTATTGTTGCAGCATTACTTTGTATTACTGCCATAACAGAATTACATTAAAAGGTGACTTTTCTTTAACATTTAATGATTTTTAAGGAAACATTTCTAGCTAAACCACCTAAGTTGATAAAAATGATATGCTTGCAACATGTCAGACTGTGAGAATTTTTGCTGCTGGTGATCTAGTTCATTTTGTTCTGTACGTTCACAGCCAAGTGGCACATTATTTAGTCGCCAAACCACCTCATGTTCACAGCTCCAAAATTAAACGTGTGAAACGTTGATTTTCTTGCAGAGCTGCACAGCATCGCACATTTTGATGTACGAAAACAGTCTGGGTGAGTGTGCAATCATTAATAAGTGCTGTGGTTGTGAAACTGGGGGAAGATTTTTTTTTTTCTCAAAGTGTTTATAAGCCTGTATGTGCTCTACTATAAAACATTTATTGTGTCTTCTTTAGGTTAGATGGATAAAAAGCTGTGAATTGGATGTAATAAATTGTAACGGCAACAGTATTTAGTCTGTTTGATGTGACAGTTCAGTTTTGGTTGAGGATGAGAATTATTTAGAGCCTCTGCACAGAAACAGTGCTACACTCCTACACATATTATAAAAATGTGTACAAACCTTACACCATTCTACACTTTGTTGAGATTTCTTTGTTCTGTTGAGTACCGGTAGTTGCTGAAACAGAGCATAACAGACTATGCTCATGTCCTGCAGAAAATATTCAACAAATATTTTATTTTAAAGAATGAATTACCTGTATGGTGTTTACCGGTACTTAAACCCATCAGTGTCACAATTGCACATGTAAAAAACCCAAAACATTCATTGTAACTTTGTGCCACCGATTATTTTTCCCCATATTCCCAATAATCTTGATAAGGAAGCCAATTTATAAGAACTGGTGATGGATCAGAATGGGTTTTGTCAAACTGAGTGTACAGACGTTGCTGCTTTACATACGTTGGAGTAGAAACGTCGTTCAAAGTTTAAAAGTTGGGAAAGTTTTATATATCAGAATTTTGACACATTTCATGACTTTTACACAATTTGTATTTTGGGATTTTGAGAGATTTTAGCATAAAATGTTCAGACTGGAGTGCAACAGCATAAATTATTCAGTTTTTTTAAACAAACATTTTATTTAAAACTGTTCTTAATCCTACTTAAACATGGTAGAAACATCAAAATTTATGCATGACGACAAGCTGCTTCTGCTAATTACAGTTCAAGAATTTGTTTAATATTACTTGTAGCAATACATATAACCTGATAAATACCTAGTACATATAGTGCCTAGACTGTATTATGAAGTGATTTGTTACCCTATACTTACACTGATTTTAGTTTCTGTAGATTTTCTACACTAGTCCTGTTAGACTTCAGTGCTGCATTTTATACAGCTGATCACAATATTCTACTACAGACTTGAATATAATATTGTAATTACAGGAATGGCTCTAAAGTGGTCTAAATCATATTTATATGATAGATTCCAATTTGTAAATGTAAATAATGAATGTTTCTTATACACCAAAGTTAGTCATGGCGTTCCTCAAGGTTCAGTGTTTGGACCAGTACTCTTTACCTTATACTTCCGCTAGGTAAAGTTATTAAACTGCATGGGATAAAATGTAATTGCTATGCTGATGATACACAGTGATATTTGTCCATGAAAGCAAATGAATCCAATCAGTTACTTAGACTACAAGCATGTCTTAAAGACATAAAAACCTGGATGAACCAACATTTTCTGCCTTTAAACCCAGACAAGAATTTTGATTTTTGGACCTGAGCATTTTAGGAATAAATTTCAGTCTTTTGCCCTCCTTGGATGACATTAATATGTCCTCTAGCATTAATGTTAAAAATCTTATTTTTGATAAGGACATGTCTTTTAACGTCCACATTAAAAACGTTACTAGAACCGTCTTCTTCCACCTGCATAATATCGCTAAAATTAGCAACATCTTATCTAAAAATGATGCAGAAAAACTAGTTCATGCATTTGTCACATCTAGATTGAATTATTGCAATGGTTTATAATCTGGGTGTCCAAATACTTTTTAAAAAAGTCTTCATTTAATCCAAAATGCTGCTGCCAGAGTCTTAACTGGAGTTAGTAGGAGATATCATATCTCTCCAGTTTCAGCTTATTTTCATTGGCTACCTGTCAAATCCAGAATTGAATTCAAAATCTTACTTCTAACCTACAAAGCTCTCAACAACCTAGCTCCATCTTTGCAATATTATTGTTCCATATTTTCTTAACAGAGCACTTCACTCTCAAACTGCAGGATTACTTGCAGTTTCCAAAAGCAGAATGGGAGGAAGATCTTTCAGTTGTCAGGCTCCTCTCTTGTGGAACAAACCTTTTCCTCATAAGGGAGTTTTTCCTTTCCACTGTTGCCTTCATGCTTGCTCAAGATGAGAGTTCTGTGATGGAGATAAATCCAAAGCAGTCTGCTCCTAAGCTAAATAATATTAATTTATTTTTTATGTATATGAATGTTTCTGTGCAGTGTCCTGAGATGACTTGGCAGTTTGTATAAACTGAATTTAATTGAATTATGAAGTACATATAGTACATGTCAGTGTTTACAGATACAAAAGAAATTCCTTAATTATCCGGCATGGTCGATGTAGGTACCTGGTACAGTACATGCCTGGTGAGTATATGGCAAGTACTTGTTAAATGACAGGTACCTGGAAGTACCATTATGTACCCAGTATGAACTAGGTATGTTGAACTGTAGTATGTATTGCTTTCAACCAAGTTGTGCAGCTGCGATGGCAACGTTATTGGTTTTTAATTTTAGGCTTTGAACCATTTGTTTTTTAAATTTTATAAAAGCAAAGTAAAGCTGAAACAAATAAAAGAACCTACTGGACAACTCAAAGTTAAAGATCACACAGTGGGCGGTTTATTGAGCAGAAATCTAGGTAAAATGTTTCATCTTACCTTCCAGTGATGAGCAGGAAGAGAGTGAGGATGATGAGAAGAGTAAAGCCACCGACCGCTGCTGTGATGATGACCAACACATGGCCTTGGTCAGAAGCGATGTCTGAAGCTGAACAAACAAATAAATTGTGTTGACATCGAGACGATTAAGAGAAAAAGGGAGGAAAAATTGAGGGGATCTGGAAAAATAGAATGGAAGGAATGTTGGGAACATAAAAATCAGTAAGGGCGATGAAACACAAAAGGAGAGGTGTTGCAGAATTACAGGAGAAAAAAATAAGGGATATTATTTTTTTATTTCACATCATCTGGAATAACCCACCCAATCCATAAACTGATCAATAAACTGTCAAAGTTCTTCTGAAGGGCAGATATTATTGAGTTATGTTTGATCAGCTCTTTATAGTGCGCCCCCCCAAAAAAAAAAAAAACACCAACCTGTCAGCTTGTGTGCTGGAATGATTCATAAGCCTGCTGTAGTTTAATTAATTTTATTCATTCATGAAATTGTGATTTAGTCCATGATCATTTGGTGAAACTGAGCCCATTTGATATTCATGATTTTCCCTTTTCTGTGTCTTGTCACAAGGCTAACGAATCCCAGATACTTGAAAGATGATTGCTATTACTAAACTTATTTCTATTATATTTCATGCTTAATGAATATGAATTAGAGATCATGGTGCGTGGTGGCGAGCCCACTGAATAAGGCTTGTGTGTGAGTGTAAGTGGGATGTTGAGAATGTGTGTGTGTGTGTTTTACCTAATAAAAATAATTACACACCACTCAGGGGGCAGCGAGAGCGAAAGCGACAGTCTTCAGATGACACATGCCGGTTTTCAGTTTAACACACTTTTCACATCGAAACAGAAGTGCTGGATTGACACTGCTGAAATAAGGTCTGTGTGTGAGTGTGTGAAGAAAAGCACACTCGCACAAGTAGCAGAGAGGCGTCGGACGAGGAAACAGATGACTGGCGTGAGACAAAGACAAAAGAGGAAAAAGAGCGGGACAGAAGAGACAGATACGCAGAGGGCTGGAGAAAACGGGTGTGGTGACAGTGACTGACGGGTGGACGGACAGACTGACGGAGACGGAGAGAGCGGCGGCGGCCAAATCTGGCTTCTCTTTCAGATAAAAGTCCAGGCAGCACAAAGACCTGGCCAAGCAGCCTCTGATCTGCAGATAAAGCCGAGCTCGGCAGCTTTGGAAGGGAGAGGGCCGCTGTGAAGCCAAATCACCTCTCAATAATAAGACCTGACCCGACATGAAAGGGCAGCTGCACCTTTGTATTTCATGAGTACGCAATAAAGCGACTGGCGACAAAAAAAAAACATGGAAAGAAAACGCCGATTCAAAACGCTCCGAACAGCCGTGGAGCATGATCAGATTTCCTCTGTGAATTTTTCAATTGCAGCTGCGACTGAAACGAGAGGGTTAAGATGAATCAAAATTCAATCTGCAGAGATGACTGATGCGCTGGCTGCACTTCAACCTCAGCAGGAGTTCCAGCTGTTTATAATAATAAAAAATAAGGTATGTTATTAAAATTGATCATAATCTGATTAATGCTGTACTATAAAGCAGCGTTAGTGGTTTACTGAGGTAATTTCACGTTCAGTTTGGGATTTTTAATTTGGGTCTGTTACTGCAGAGACACATGCTGGAATCCTAATCTGGTCCAGAGCAAGTTGGGTTTTAGATTAGAGATCACACATGTCCACTCTGTTTTCCACCTCTGCAACAAGGAGTCTCTGTTTTGTCTCCACCGTTTGTATTTGAGGAATGTCTTCTTGTGAGAAACGTCAGCAAAACTGAATACACATGAATGAGAAAACTCTAGTTGTGTGAATGAAGTATTCACACTACAGGTAGTCCTCGACTTACGACGGTCTCGAGTTACGATGTTTCGCGGTTACGACGCATCTCCCATAAAACAAATACAAAAATAGATATATTTTTAATTTATTTTGAAAAGCCAGAGTTACGCAATTTCCGGTTTTACGGGCGGAGGAATACAGAGGCAGAGACGTTACGTATGGACCGAGGTTGACTGCAGAACCAGCGCGAAGCAGTGGAAAAGTACAGGCAGCTGCAGATCTTGGAGGAGTAATGAGCTAACATGCTAACAGACCTTACTGTCAACGCTCTGGACCGAGGTTGACGGCGGTTTTACACCAGATGGACCGAGCTTTTACAACGTAAACACAATGGAGAATACAGAGGAGGGACGGAGGAACGGCTTCACCACAGCATCCCAGTAGGTAATTAACTCTTTATTCCTTCATTATGGCTCCCAAATGTATGTGTTTTTTGATAATTACATAGGGTACTGTGTTAGGATAGGCTAAGTGCATGGTAAAATACAGTACTGTACGTATAAGGTGAAGTATTTACGTATGTTCCGACTTACGTCAAAATTTGCTTTACGCCGCCGCGCAGGAACGGATCTCCGTCGTAAGTCGAGGACTACCTGTATTGTGATCCATTTTTCTTCTGTATGTTTGTCGGCATCTTTATCGTTCTACAATTTTTGGGTTTTTTCATCAAATCATATTTCAAAACATTCAGCTCATTCAAAAGGGTGCTATGACCTGTTGTTGGCGCAACTTCAGCTTTTTGAAATGTTTAGCCTTTTCTGCCACTTTTTTCCTCATAGAAAATGAATTGAGCTCATTTTACATCCTTCAAATCTTTAGATCTGTTTACAACCTTTTACTGCTCCTTTCACATTTTGTTCTGCTTCAGCTTCTTTCAGCTTCCTTGTGCAAATGTAAACTTTTTCAGCTAATTTCAACTAATTTCAGCTGCTTTTCGATCCTTTCAGATTCTTTCTGCTAACTAAAACACTGTTGTGCTTCTTCTAACTTCTTTCTGTTGATTTCAGCTTGTTATGCTCCTTTCAGCTTATTTATGCAAGTTTCAGTCTGCTATTTCAGCTACTATTTAGCAGTTTTACGGTAATGTTAATTTTAGCTTTTTTTTGGCTAATTCCACATTTTTTGCACTCATTTTTACTTTTTTGCAGCCTAATTCAGCAAAAATATGCTTTATCCACTTACTTATGGTAATTTAAGCTTCTTGCTGCTTTTTAAGCTATTTTTCAGCTGTTTTTTGGTGCTAATTTTAGATTTTATTCAGATACAGTAATATCCACCTTTTTTGTGCATTTCTGCTTCTTTCAGCTTTGAGCATGCTTTCAGTGTTGAGAATGCATCAGGGTTCTTTCAGCTTGATTATGCAAACGTTCGTTCTGCTTTATTCTGCTATTTTAAGCTTGTTCTAAAATTTCAGCAAACTTTTTTTTGCATTTTTTAGCTAATTTCAGCTGTTTTCAGATAAATTCAAGTTTTTCATGTTAATTTCACTACTTTCAGACTAATTAACTTCTTTATGCCAATTTCAGCTTCTATTCCTTTCAGCTTTTTCCTAGTTTCAGCCTTTTCTGCTCTTTCAGCTACTATTTAGCTCTTTTGATGCTAATTTGAGCTGTTTCAGATAATTCCATATTTTACTTATCTCATTTCAGTTCTTTCCACTTCCTTTAGGTAGTTTAAGCTTCTTTTTGTCTTTTTGGCTACTTTTCAACAAATTACTTTGCAAGTTTCAGCTGTTCCTTAGCTAATTTCCTAATCTTTTAGTTAAAGTCTACTTTTTTACACCTAATTCAGCAAATATATGAACTTTCTGCTGTCGTCTGCTAATTTAGGCTTGTTCGTCTATTTCAGCTACATTTCAGAATGGTTTTTTAGCTAATTTCAGCTGTTTTTCCACAACTTTTTTTGCAATAAGCTTTCACATTGCATTTTCACAGAAAATGCAGTTTCACGTGTTTGTTCCTACAAACTGTTTTAAATAAGAACATTTTTCTATGAAATAGATACCTCTAAACTATAAAATACTTCCTTGTCATCTAATCATGAAAAATGTCTGTCCATACATCCTACTCATCAACCTGTCTGTCTGTTGCTTTCTGTTCATTCCCACTTAGATCTGATATTAAGTTTGAAGGCCTGATTGAAATTACAGGTCAACTGTAATCCCATTAATACAACGATAAAGAGGCAAGGTGACAGAAATGTAAATTATTTCAAATGGACCCACTCACTGGATTGAACTGTTTTTCTTAGTTTCCTATTTAGGAAGCGTCAGAAGCGAGGCTGCCGGGCGGGGATTATGGTGAGACTGAGGGCTGACGCTAAAACCGGGAGACCCCCGATGCCGGCTCTTTTTCTGTCTAACGTCCGCTCGCTGGACAGCAAAATGGATTTGCTTCGTCTGAGAGTGACAACGTCGGAGGAAATGAAGAAGTGCTCTGTGCTTTGCCTCACGGAAACATGGATTTCTAAGGAAACACCAGACTCTGTGTATGAATTGGATAACAGACTCTTTTTCAGAGCGGATCGCTGCACAGAGACTACGGGGAAAACACGAGGCGGCGGTGTCTGTGTGTACGTGAGTACGGATTGGTTCTCAAACTGTGCTGTTATAAAAAGCCTTTGCACAGCTGCTGTGGAGCTGATCACGGTGAGGTGTCGCCCCCATTATCTACCCCGCAACTATTCAGTGATCCTTATCACAGTTATCTACATCGCCCCAGATGCTAATGCTAATGTCGCCCTGGAAGAAATTCATGACTTACTCACTCGCTGCAGTGTAAATACCCAGAGGGGCTCTGCATTGTTTTAGGTGACTTCAACCACGTGAATTTAAAGGACTGTCTCCCTACCTTTAATCAACACGTATCCATAGCAACACGAGGGAGTAACACCCTCGATCACGTCTACACAAATGTAATAGGCGCGTACACAGCAAAGCCACGCCCACCGTTCGGGGGTTCTGATCATTTATCCCTCCTCATGGTCCCAGTACAACTCCCCCTACTAAGACGTTGTAAACCAGAACAAAAGGAAGTAAAAATTTGGCTCCAGGACAGCACCCCCATGCTGAGAGACTGCTTTGAAAAAACTGATTGGTCTGTTTTCAGGCAGGCTGCTGCTGATGGAAGCTCAGTGGATCTGGAACTTTATGCATCCTCAGTACTGGGTTATATTAGCACATGCTCTGAAAATGTATCCATAAAAAAATATGTTAAATCTTACCCCAACACAAAACCCTGGTTAAACAAAGAGGTTCGCACCCTGCTGGCAGCCAGGAACACTGCCTTCAAGTCTGGAGACTCAGAGGAGCTGAGAAAGACCAGGAAAGAGCTGGTTGCTGGCATCAAGAGGGCCAAGGCCACATATGCACAGAGGATCGAGGGACAGTTCACCTCACAAGACCCACGGAGCATGTGGAAGGGCATCAAATGCATAACTGATTATAAGGGTAGGAGCAAACAGTGCCCCAAAGACCCATCTCTGCCTGATGCCCTCAACAAGTTTTATGCACGGTTTGAAGACCCAAATAGACCACCCAGCACCAGACTCACCTCATCACCAGAGGAAGAGCATCTCAGCGTGACCGCAACAGAAGTGAGGAGTAGTCTCAGAAGGATCAACCCTCATAAAGCAACTGGACCGGACAACATCCCCGGGAAAGTTCTGAAGGAATGTGCGGACCAGCTCTGTGAGGGGCTGGCTGACATCTTCAACACCTCACTTGCTCTGGAAACAGTCCCCACCTGCCTGAAGACCGTCACCATCATTCCTGTCCCAAAAAGCTCCACAGTGACTGGTCTGAATGACTATCGGCCAGTGGCCCTCACCCCGATAGTCGCAAAATGCTTCGAAAAACTGGTCATGACCCACATCAAAACAACCGTCAACATCAACGAGGACCCTCATCAGTATGCTTACCGTGAGAACCGATCAACAGAGGACGCCATCTCTTCCGTGGTCCACACTGCTCTCACCCACCTGGATCAGAAAGACTCCTACGTCCGTATGCTCTTTGTGGACTTCACATCTGCCTTCAACACCATGATCCCCCAAACTCTGATGGACAAACTATCCACACTTGGACTAAGCCCCTCCATTTGTAACTGGGTACTGGACTTCTTAATAAACAGACCTCAGTCCGTGAAGATCCACAACTTCTCCTCCTCCACCATTACCCTCAGCACTGGCTCTCCTCAAGGATGTGTGTTGAGCCCCCTTCTGTTCACTCTGCTCACATATGATTGTGCAGCTACCCATCCAGGTTGTCATATTGTAAAGTTTGCAGATGATACAGCGGTGGTGGGATGCATCACAAACAATGATGAGTCCAGCTACAGGCAGGAGGTGGAACACCTGGAGAGCTGGTGCAAAGAGAATAACCTTCACATGAATGTGAAGAAGACAAAGGAGATGATTGTGGACTTCAGAAGGAACAAACAAACACACACCCCACTGAACATAGGTGGATCAGTGGTGGAAGTGGTCTCCAGCTACAAGTACTTGGGTGTACACTTGAATGATAACCTCAGCTGGACCAACAACACCACCAGCCTGATCAAGAAAGGTCATCAGAGACTCTACTTCCTCAGACGGCTGAGACGAGCTGGTCTGAGTAGCCCAGTCCTCACCTCCTTCTACAGGTGTGCAGTGGAGAGCATCCTGTGCTCCAGCATCAACGTGTGGCATGGAGGCTGCACAGTTGCAGAGAGGAAAGCTCTACAGAGAGTGGTGAAGGCTGCACAGAAGTCTGTTGGAGTCAGTCTCCCCACCATCACAGACATTTACACCTCCAGATGCAGGAAAAGAGCCACCTGCATCATGAAAGACCCCACTCACCCAGCACACTCACTCTTTGCCCCACTCCCCTCAGGACGGAGGTTGAGGAGCATCAAATGTAGAACCACTAGACTGAGGAACAGCTTCTACCCTGAGGCTGTTAGACTCATGAATAAATGAATAATAAGAGTGATCACTGTGAAATGTCACATCATGCTGATCTGTTTTCTTGTTGCTGTGTTCATCTGTGACCATCTGCTCATAATGACTCATGTTTGTGCTGCTGTTTGTAATGATGTTTTTCTATTACTCTAGGCCCCACAACCTGTCTGTCATGAAGCCTCAACTGAACTCTGTAATGACTTCCTGCAGTTTTTTGTAAATAAGGTTGTTACCACAAGGGCCCTTATTTCAGCCCCTGCTTTTGACCCCTCTTGCTTGGTCCCCTGCCTGGCTGTGTTCGATAGATTTGAACCAGTGACTCTGACCCTTTTAGAGGATGTGGTTGGCCATATTAAGCCATCAGGTTCCCCTCGTGACCTTGTCCCCCCTCGTCTGTTAAAAGAGGTTTTTTCCAGCATCAGGCAGGTGATCCTTGCTGTTATCAATAGCAGTCTGTCCTCAGGTGTTGTGCCAATAAGTTTTAAACATGCGGTGGTGCAGCCCCTGCTTAAAAAGCCCAGCCTAGACCAATCTGTCTTGGCTAATTTTAGGCCCATCTCCAAGCTGCCTTTTATTTCAAAAATTTTAGAAAAAATTGTGTATTCACAGGTGAAATGTTTTCTGGACGAGCACAACATAATGGAGGTTTTTCAGTCTGGCTTCAAAACTCGCCACAGCACAGAATCAGCTCTAGTCAGAGTTTTTAATGATATTCTTATGGCCAATGATTCTGGTCAGCGCTGGACTGGCAATCGGGCATACCGGGCAAATCCCCGGTGGGCCGGTCAGCCCGTCGGTGATTTTTGGGCCGCTCGGGCGGTCCTGACTGTCATGAACCAAAAAAATAAATTATAGCTATTTTTTTGTCAATCGCGACGGCCGATTGGTTGATTTTCTTGAACGACATCGAGCTAATCCAATGAAATCTCTCAGCACTCTTTGGCGGGCGGGGCGGCCCGTCCGACCAGATCAGCCCCTCCCCTTAGACCAATCAATCAGTCATACACGACAGAGAGGAGAAGACAACAGCATGGAGAGCAGCGAAAAGGAGGCGCCGAAAAAAATAGGATTAAAAAGAGACGAGCCCTTCAGGCAGATGCTACAAAATGTATAAAAATAACTCAGATGTTTGCTGGTGGTGGCTGTGGAGCGGCTGCTGCGGCCACCTCGGCAGCAGCAGCCACAGGTGGTCCCGACAGCGGGGGTCTGCAGGTGGATGATGAGGCCGAGAAATGGCGCAGACAGGGGCGCGGGGGGAGACCCGCGGCAGCCGCAGATGCGAGCGTGGGAAATACTCAACTTCAGGTAAGAAGTGATGAAAATACACATGACTCTGAGTCTAAGGTGACCAGCTGCTGGGCTGGGTGGGTGTGGAGAAGGTGAATAAAAGGCAGAGGATGCGCAGCACCGGGTCCTGCTCGCCGCCGCCTACACTATGACGAAAAATAAATAAACACACAGCACAAGAAAATGTATTTGATTTATTCGTATGCTTATAATAAAAAAAAAAACGACAATGCTTTGCATACAGCAAAAAGCAACTAAAATAAACTAAAGGTTTCTAGCATTGACATTTGCAAAGTGAACATGAAGAGACTTTCAAGGATATAGCACACATTTTTGTATATTTTTATGTTAATTCCTTTTTTTACTGAGGCTAAGACAAATATTTACTTACTTAGTCATTACAAATTAATATTATGGTAACAGAATTTTCAAACAGCAACCTGTTTTTGTGCAATTTGCTCTGTCAGTCCAATTTTTTTTATTTTGAAATGAAGAGGTCAAAATTAAATGTTTTTGCAAACAATAATCAAACGACTAATAAATTATAATAATTGTTAATTGCAGACCTAATTTAAAATACTTTTTGGTAAAATGTTCTCATGGGCTATTGCTAATTCCTGAACCTTGAGTTTGTAACTAAGATAAGGCATGATGATTAAACAGCAGCACTCCCAGGATTAAAAAAAAAATCCTATTTTTACCAGAGCTTTTACAAATAGCTCAGTTGAGATAATGATCAGGCTTGTGGGGGGTTTTCTTACAAGGAGGGAATGCCTTGAGGGTGCTTGTGTGGGGGTTGATAGGTGTTAAACAGGGGGGGTGATAAGTTGGGGGGTGGGCTTGTGTCTATTGTTTGCCAATGAATAGGAAATATTCCAATGTAATTGCTGGTTTCACCTTTTCAAACATCCACTTCTTTTACCTCCGTCAGTGTTGGAAAGCAACAGATATGCCTACTTCTGTCTTACGTGATGGTTCCTCCTTTTTTGAGGCATGGTATGGTATGGTTTCCTATAAATACTGTTTAACAAACACCATTATGTCATCTTAATAAACTATGATTTTATTCTAAGCACCTTGTTGGGTCAAGGGAAAACAGACATAAATACAAGCAATATCTAAGAGTGATTGCTGTTAGCACATCTTGCTCTGACTATAATCATTCTGACAGGGTGCCATGATAACATGGGTCATCATAGAATTACTGACTTAAATAAAAAAGTATCTTTTCATTACAGTTTGCAAGCACTGTCACAAGAAATTTGTTTCCATTCACGAGCGTCATTCTCTTTCCATCAATACCTGGTGGGCCACTCTGCTCAAAATGCCCGGGCCGATTTTTTGTCCCAGTCCAGCCCTGATTCTGGTGAACATGTGGTTCTTGTCTTGCTCGACCTAACCGCTGCCTTTGATACTGTGGACCATAACGTTTTAATATCACGTTTACAGCACCAAGTGGGTATCTGTGGTACTGCACTGAGCTGGTTTAGGTCCTATCTGGCAGACAGAACCATGTCTGTGAACATAGCTGGTTCTGAATCCTCCACTGCTCCTCTGTGTTTTGGGGTTCCACAGGGCTCCATTTTAGGTCCCTTGCTTTTCTCCCTTTACCTACTTCCATTGGGATCAATCCTCAGAAAGCATGGGATCTTTTTTCATTGTTACGCCGATGATAGTCAGATCTATATGCCACTAAAAAAGAAAGATGCCTCCTCAATCAGGCCACTTCTGTTGTGTCTTGAAGACATCAAAGCTTGGATGTCTTTAAACTTTTTAAATTTTAATGAAAAGAAAACAGAAGTGATGGTGTTTGGTCCTAGTGGCTCTTGTGAACCTTGCCCTGTTGATCTTGGCCCTCTGGCACCACATGTAAAGAAAACAGTTTCTAACTTGGGTTTTAAAATGGACAGTGATTTTAAATTAGATTCCCAGATTGGAGCGGTGGTCAAGACCAGTTTTTATCACCTCAGACAGCTGGCTAAGGTAAAGTCCATCCTTACACAGCAGCAGCTGGAAACAGTAATCCATGCCTTCATCACCTCTCGGCTGGATTACTGTAACGCTCTTTACCTTGGAGTCAGCCAGTCCTCCCTCAGACGTCTCCAGTTGGTCCAGAACGCTGCTGCTCGCCTTCTAACTGGAGTTCATAAGAGGGAGCACATCACCCCCACTCTGGCTTCACTCCACTGGCTGCCTGTTCATTTTAGAGTTCATTTTAAGATTCTTTTATTTGTTTTTAAGAGTTTAAATGGTCTTGCTCCATCCTACCTCTCTGAGCTGCTTCACCCATACTCTCCTGCTCGGTGCCTCAGATCAGCTGATCAGCTGCTTCTGGAGGTGCCGAGGTCCAAACGGAGGCTCAGAGGGGACAGAGCTTTTTCTGTTGCTGCTCCAAAACTGTGGAACGATCTCCCTCTTCCCGTCAGACAAGCTCCTTCACTGTCCAGTTTTAAAACTCTTTTAAAAACACATTTTTACTCACTGGCTTTTAGCACAGACTGATTTTGTTCTGCACTGTTTTTATTGTTTTTATTGATCTTAATGTTTTAACAACTGTTTTATTTTTATGTGTTTAAATGTTCTTGATTTTATGTACAGCACTTTGTTGCAGCTGTGGTTGTTTTAAAGGGCTCTATAAATAAAGTATTATTATTATTATTATTAGTGTATTTCTAGTTGGATGTTTTTCTTAGTTCATATCCTAGATGTTATTACTGTTTTTCTCTTACATTTTGTTGTTGGATGTAACTGGGACCCTGTGTACATAATCTCATTTCATTACATGTACTATATCAAAGTCAAAGTCAAAGTCAAAGTCAACTTTATTGTCAGATCTGCAATATGTACTGTACAGGACATACACAGGACCGAAATTGCGTTTCTCTCAGTCCCTCGGTGCAACAGTAAACATCTAAACATTGAAACACTGAAACATATAATAATAGACATAAGCATAAAATAGTAAAACTAACACTGTCCTGAGTTTTTTGCATAGTGGTATAAGAGTATGAAAATTTACACCAACTCTAAAACTAAAACATTAAACATTTAATGAACATAATACTGTCCTGAGTTTTTGCATACTAGTATAAAAAAAGAGTATAAAAAGTATAACTAAAATAAACTAAAGGTTTCTAGCATTGACATTTGCAAAGTGGCAAAGCAGCGTATGAGTTAATGTACACAGTATATGTATGAGGTAGTAGTTGATGTTGTTATAGAGGCAAAAAGTGGCATATGCAGTAAGGCACATTGGGCATCCCTAAATAAGACCGTTCAGAGCACACTGTATATGTATCAGCAGTGGTGTAGATATTAGAGTAGTGTAAATGTAAACAGTAGTAATTACATGTAAGCAGTAGTAATAAAAGTAAACAGTATTAATAAATGTAAACAGAGAATGTAAACAGTATTATGATTATAGGCAGTGATGTAATACAAACATTAGTGCAAGTATGAGAAGTAGTGCAAACTGTATGAGCACATGACCGAGAGTTTAGTGAATAACCCGTTTGATGACACAGAGTCCAGTGTTAAAAACTTTGTGTTGTGTGGTAATGTGTGAGAAAGTTTTAGTGTTAAGGCAGTTCAAATGGGAGGGGGGGCAGAGCAGGCAGAGTGTTTAGCATTCTGACTGCCTGATGAACAGAGCTGTCTCTCAGTCTGCTGGTTCGAGCCTGGAGACTCCTCAGTCTCCTCCCTGATGGCAGCAGTCTGAAGCAGCTGTGTAGTGGGTGTGTGGGATCACCTGCCATGCAGTGGGCTTTCCGAGTGAGGCGTTTGCTGTGTAAGTCCTGCAGTGAGGGCAAGGAGGTGCCCACGATCTTCTCAGCTGCTCTCACAATGCGCTGGAGGCTCTTGCGGCAGGATGCAGTACATGCACCAAACCACACAGTGATGCAGCTGGTCAGGACACTTTCTATGGCACCTCTGTAGAAGGTGCTCATGATGGGGGTTGAAGCTCCAGCCCTTTTCAGCTTGCGGAGAAAGTAGAGACGCTGGTGAGCCTTCTTTGCCAGTGCTGCAGTGTTCCTGCTCCAGGACAGGTCCTTTGAGACGTGCACTCCCAGGAACTTGGTGCTGTCCACTCTCTCCACTGCGGTGCTGTTGATGGTCAGAGGGGCATGTTGTGCATCCCTCTTCCTGAAGTCCACAACAATCTCCTTTGTCTTCTCCACGTTGAGAGTGAGATTGTTGTGTCCGCACCACAAGGCCAGGCGGCTCACCTCGTTCCTGTAGTCCGTCTCATCGTTGTTGCTGATGAGACCCACCACTGTTGTGTCGTCCGCAAACTTGATGAAGTGGTTGGAGCTGTATGATGGTGTGCAGTCGTGTGTTAGCAGGGTGAATAGAAGGGGGCTCAGCACACATCCTTGTGGGGCCCCTGTGTTCAATGTGATGGTGCTAGATGTGTTACTCCCGACTCGTACTGTCTGTGGTCTCCCGGTCAGGAAGTCTAGCAGCCAGTTACACATTGAGGTGTTCAGCCCCAGACTGTCCAGTTTAAGGATGAGCTGTTGGGGGATGATGGTGTTAAATGCCGAGCTGAAGTCGATGAACAACATTCTAACATAGGAGTCCTTCGTGTCCAGATGTGTGAGAGCTGTGTGAAGGGCAGAGGAGATGGCATCGTCGGTTGAGCGATTAGGTCGGTATGCAAATTGGAAGGGATCCAGGGAGTCAGGGAGGACAGATGTGATGCTTTTCATGACTAGCCGTTCAAAGCACTTCATCAGGATGGGGGTGAGTGCTACTGGGCGATAGTCATTGAGGCATGCGGGCGTTGCCTTCTTTGGGACAGGGATGATGGTGGTGGCTTTGAAACAGGTGGGGACGATGGCCTGGCTCAGTGAGATGTTAAAGATGTCCGTGAAGACCGCTGCGAGTTCCCCTGCACAGTCCTTCAGCACACGACCAGGTATGTTGTCAGGACCAGAGGCCTTCCGGGCGTTAATCTTGATGAATGATCGCCTTACGCTGTCTGAGGACAGCGCCAGCACCTGGCCATCAGGAGAGGGGGGGAGTTTATGTGCTGGTGTGCTGTTACTTGCCTCGAACCGAGCAAAGAACTCATTATATGCGGTGCAAATGACAATAAAGACTCTCTGACTCTGACTGACTCTGATTTAGTGCAAAGAGTTTCAATAACAGCAGAGAAGGTTCAAACGTTTATGTCTGTATAAAAGGTTGCAGTGTGTTAGTTCAGTGATAAACAGAATATAGTAGGCTTATGGCTGTATCTACTCATGCTTCAAGGGTGTAGCAGCAGTACTGCTAAGATTAACTTGTGTGTTTGCTTTTTAAATTTGATTTTTCTTGACTGTGATTGGGTCTCTGATGCCGATCCACCTACTTCAGCTCTCTTAGGAATAAGCAAAACTCAAGTGTCTTACTAGCTGCTAAAATGAACACTCAGATATAAAACACTACATTGAATAGCTTCACTTTGCTCTAACCCAACAGTATTTGCTGTGCTGCTCTTTTTCCCCCATGGCTCCTGCAATAGAAAACTGTGTTGATAGTTTCTCCACCACCATCATCAAGGCTTATTATGAGCTGATGTGCCCTTGATGCAGGCGGCCCCGGGTGGCCCTCGAGGCTACACAAACTGCATTTGACTCTAAACCGCTGCTTGAAGCAAACATTTCACAGCTCTGACTAACTTGGAAGAAAGTAGAACACTTTGAAGCTCAGATTTAAATGAAAACGGACATTTTCAGTGTAAACGCATCACCTAAAAACACAAACCAAATGCACATTGTGTGAACTAATCACATGATGACAATGATTTGCAACAATAAAACCTAAAGATGTACTTACAGTCGCCGGTTGTTTGGTATTCATATTTTGGCGAGCAGGAGCTGTATCCGCCTGCGGTCCGGGTGCGCACACTGAACACGTACCAGGTTGCTGGTTTTAAACCCGACACGATCACACTGGGTGCTTTGGTGTGTGTTGACGAGTAGCTCAGCTGCTCCTGATCCTGGGGGAGGAACTGGAGCGGAAACCAAAATCATTTTAGAGTAAAAAAAAAATAAAGAGTTTAAACCAAAAGATGCAGACAGTCTTGTCAGGGATGTTTTATCTTAATCAGATTAATTATTTGAAAACAAAATTAAACCCTTCACAAACTAAATTTACCTTCATCAAAGTTGCAGTAAACAATTCGGCTAATTCAGTTAAATTAGTGTCACACTCACTGCTGCACAACAGCAGATGTTGACGGCACAAACGGTGACAAGAACTGCCTTCCAGCTACGTTCGAGTGATCCGTTTGGGAACAAACGACGGAGAACAGATAATTTTATCACCGTTTTAACAGAGACACACAACCAGCTGTTCTGTCTAAAACTTGTTGCTGTGAGCAGCAGAGTAAAAGACGGCTTTATGTAAAGACGGTAAAATGATACACTTTATTAAAATCCAAAGCATGAAATCTTTTTTTCCTCCCAGTTTGAACACCTTGTAGTTCCAGTATCTAAAAACACAAATGGTTTAAAAAAAAATGAGTTAAAAGGCTTATTTCCTGTTTGAGGGATTTTGACTGATTCCTCTTATGAATACAGCAGTTGTAAATTCTTCTTCCCTTGATGATAAAGATGGTTTACACCCATGAACCCATGCTCAACATTTTGGCTTTCACATCTTATTGATGAATATCCTGTCTAGATCTTTTTGAGCAAAATTTTGATGCAGTTTGTACAAATAAAACCTTTTAGTATGCTTCTGTATAAACAGTCAAATATATTATTTTGTTGATGTTTTAATTCATTTCCTTTCAGAGTAAAATGTTCTGGTTCCTTCCATGAAACCAGCTCAAAACACGATGAATTCACTTTCGTGTTTTACACTTAGGTTTCTTCTTCAAACAGCATTTTTTTCTTTATTTCATTTCGAACAGTTAAAATATCAGCAAAAAAAAAAAAAAAACATATAAAAAGGTAAATATTTCCACCAAAATATTCTGTAAACTAAACAAAAAATGTTTGAAAAGGGAGCAGGAAGAAGCAAAAGTTTAGTCAGTTCCGTTCCCAAGTTTACATGCAAATTCTGAATTCAATACATAAATACCCATACAGCATACTGTATACACACAGTCATGCATGCATAACTACGTACACCTACACATACATAAATATACCTGCAGACACAAATTTACTCGACATCACCTACAGATCCAAATTTAATATGCAATCACACGGACTAACAAATTAACATTGGAATAACATAATTTTGTTTCATTTGGTTTTTTACACATTCATTTTGTAATCCTTGTATTTTCTCTTGAATTGTGCAAGAGTTTTACTTTGTTTAATGTCTTCATCTAAGTCAGTCTACAAAATCACTCCATGAACTGATATGCTCATGCGTTTAAGAGTGCTGCGAACACAGGGCTGCTTACATTTTCAGTCATTCCTTCAACCTTTATTTATACTGATAAATCACATTGAGCCTCAAAGACTCAGTTACAAGTGAGACATGTTTGGACGGACAAAAATAATGAAAATGACAACGTGTATAGGATTCTTGGCATAGTTAAAATCCATTTAAGTCTTCAACTTATCAACAATCAATACCTCTATTGGCTGGGAGTGTTCAGAAAACACTAACAACGTCAATAACAACAAAAGTAGCAATCAAGCAACTAAAAACAACGTTTCACTACGTCAAACTCACTCTGGTCGTCAGATTCCACGTGTCACACACCAGAAATACAGTCTAAACTTTATAACCGATGTCAATTAAATCCTGCCGATTTAAACGGTTGTTAAGGTTAGTTTTTTGTTGTGGGTTTTATGCTTAGCGTTTCTAAGTATTTGTTTGAACTGTTTTTGTTTCGAAGGAAAAGTGCTAGACATAGCTTGCTTTCGGTCTCCCGTCCTTTCTAAAAACAATGAATCAGTTCTCAAAACAAAGTACTGACTTGTGCACATGCACCTGCATCTTCTCACGTATGTTTTCTATGTTTTGTCTACCCTATCATCTGTCACTCAAACTCACTCATTTGCAAAGTCACACCCTCTCTAGGGGTGCAACAACCAATCAGCAGGAAGTATGTGACTAAGTCACACCCCCTTCTTAAGGGGCACTTCCTGCATTTTGGGTTAGAGTTTCGAGGAGAACGAACTGTCAACCTGCTCTCTCCTCTGGAAAAGCTGGAGACGGCCCGGTCATGTGTCAACGACCCACGTCTCAGCTGGGATCATAGTAAAGCCTTACTTTGATCCGTTCACTCATTTTCTGGAAGAATTTGTTTTCTAAAGTTTTATTTTGAAAGTCAGTCTGTGCGCTTGACCGTTGTTTCCTGCCGAGGGAGGCGAGCTTCAATCGTATCGTGAATCAGCCACACACGCTGAAGTCCCGACTGGACGGCCGGTGGACAAACCCATCCACGTGTGTGTCCACAAACTTCTCCACTCTTGTCTCCAAGAGACGAACCTTCAACAGGTAACGAGCCGTGGTGTGGTTGAACGTGCGGGAGCCCAGCAGTCTACTCGTGTGGGAAAAGTGTCACCCAGTCTGGTTCAAAGTAAACAACTTTAGTTAACTTAGCTCCAGAACTCCTTCCTCCTATTTCTTATTTTTCATAAGCTATTAATCTGTCAAGTAATGTGCCAACAGAAAGGTCCAACTGTCTGTTTGTTTTTAATTTGAATTCTTGTCAACGTAGTTATTAAATCAGAGCTAATATCGATACAAATGTTTAATGTAATTTTTGTGATAGTTTCAATAAAAGGTCTATTTTCTGGTAGACCAATATAAATTGAAGTTTCGTGTGAAATTACATTTCTGGCTAATCACATCGTTAGATTTGTTGATTTAATCTGAAAAAGTTGAGACCCCGTTTAACTGATGGTAAGTTTGAGACAGTCTAAAACCTGCTCAAATCTATCATCTAATCTATAGGTAAGTCAGTAAACTGACCTCGTTTGTGTTTAATTACACAAACGGCTTATAGATTCCTTTACATATTGGTGGCCCGTACAGGTCTTCTGAAAGATTAAATTGATAAGTTGTTTTTGTGGCCTAAGTGCTCATAACGTGTTGGCTTAGTTTTGCATCCTGGTTTTGGGCTTCTAAGAATAGTTCTGGCTGGTGGAGTGTCCGGGAGTTGCTGATCGTGGCATTGTCTGGATTACTTCCCGAAAGAATTATTTTCTATTTCACATTTCAACGTCTGTTTGAAGCTGCTGAGTGATGAATGAATGTTTGTTTTTGTGAGACGTTTCATTACGTGTCGCGAGGTTGCATGCATTTTTTGTTTGTGACCGCCGTGTCACCTCTGCTTCATTTTATTACATGTGCAGGTTACTGTTAAACGTCTGTTTCACATATATGCTGCTCCATTAAGTGCCTTTTTCTGTTACAACGTGTGTTGCCGAGGTTCGGGAAAACCCACTCTGCTTGGGGACCGGACTTTATCCGGTTCCGTTTGACGTTAAGTCCGCTGTTGTACGCAGTAGCGCTGCCTTCTTTGGAGGGCGTGGAAGTTAGCTTGGATGTGTTGTGCTCGTTAACAGAATTTTCTGCGGTGTAAAAATACGTTTATTTTGTGAAAGAAGGGTCCAGTACTTTGGGTCGTGCTAATGCTAAACGGTACCGACAAGATGGCTGCTTAAAACGCTGTGATTGGTCCATTGTGTGTCGCGTTCAAGAACGTTGGTTTCTGTAGACTCTGGTTGTCAGATTCATTTTTGCACACATTTCTGACAGTTTATCTGTGTTGTTTGAGTTCTATGCACGTAATATCGTCGAAGACTGGCTTAACCGCGGTGTTTTGCGATATTTATGACTGTTTTAGGACGTTGAAAAGTCCGTTCCACGCTTTTGTTCGACCGACCGCAGGTCCGTGAACACACCGCTCGAACGGCACGTCGCTCGTGGGTGGCGTTAGGTTTGGAAGACACAATTTCCCATGAACACTTGGGTTTTAGAACTACAGTTCTGTCTTCGCTGTGATTGGTCGATTACGCTGTATGTGTTGACGCATGCGCAGTGGGTGAAGCCCGCTCCTCGTCAACTTTCACTTCACAGCTGCTTGTCCCAGACGAGTTTCCGTGCTTGTTTGTCCATTACTGTCATTAAAAAGACTGTTTAAACGCGGTGTTTTTGAGATTGTAATGGGTGGATTGAGTCGGTTGCTCTGACACTGCCGATCGCCATGTGACCAGGTCACGTGACACCGATTTTGCCGGTTTTATGAGGACCGACCTTATTTCTTTTAAACGCAGTTTAAAAGGTTTCACAGTTCAACCGATTTTGCTCACATGATTTCGTTTTTGTGAGCCTGGGTTCTAGAGCTTATCACGTTACGCTTTAGATCTGTCTGATTGATGCTTTTCATCCGTGTTGGATGTCTGTGTGGGCTGAAAGCTACGGCTGCGCTCACTGGTGATAACAGCGCCTCTATAGCGGTCAGATAGAGAAATTACAGTCGCTGTGATAAACTCACTTCCAGCGCTGTGCCCCCTGCTGGTTACATTAGAAGACGCAGTCTTCCTGTAATGTGTACATGTTGAATGTTCCTGTTTTAAACGGGAAACATTTTGAGAATATCGTACTCACAGCACCCTTTTAATTTGATTTTCGCAGGAAATCAAATGTTGATGGCAGAACAGTTACACAGATTTTAATATAGACATGTCTGTTTTTGATAAGCCTTGACACTTTTATCATCAATTCTGTGCAAAACTAGCTCTCTGTCCCTGTGTTTTTAAACTGCAAGTTTGAAATAACACACAGGAGGCATCTTTTGTCTTGATTTTCACAAAATCACACAAAAAACTGCCAATTTTGTATGACCTTGTCACAGGTCGACAAATTAATAGGAATCACTGATTTTTTATTTAATTTCACATCCTGGCATCACATGGTGAGAATACACACTGTGAAATGGGACCCACGTTATTTGATTTTTCACAGAACATCAGTACAAAGATGGACGTTCAAACAGGTGAACCACCTGAGGAGGCCTCTTGTTCTGTGTATCCTAGATGGATGGATGGGGGCCTTGGGATTCCTGCCCGTGCTTCCCGCAAAGTGGGGGAATCTGCCTCATCGTATGCTAATTACTTAGCTGCTAGGAACGTCCGTCAGGATAAGTGGGAAAATCCCCTGTCATTCTACGACAGGCTAATCTCGGTCTACTCCGGGGGCAAGACTGTCCCTGGATTAGAGGAAAATATGGAGTTTAAACGTCTTTTCATTATGAATCTTATGCCTTTTCAAATGAAATGTGTTCATTTTCTGGTTGATTGCAAAAAAGATTCTATGGAAGTGATAAGACAATATGCTACGTCAGTTTTTGAGGCCGAAATACAACCTAGGATACCATCAGAGGTTTGTACAGGTCAAAAGGTCACATCCCACTCGCAGACATTAGAAGAGGTTCCCTCTCCTTCAAAGTGCGAGAGGACACATGATAACAAACAACAGATCAGTTCCAGCTGGAACAGTGACTCTGATCGGTTCACGGGGTGTCCTTCTGCCCCCGCCCCTCAGGTTGAAAACCCTGAGATGAGCAGAGAACCACACAAGGTAGGTGTTCGCTCTCTAGATGAACCAAGATGGTTCAGATCGAACCAAAAGAGTTCTCACCTAGGTCTCACAGTGGGTGAACTTCGAGAGAAGTTGATGTCTGGGAACCGTGACCCTTTGAAAAATGGTCTGTCCCGACATGTACCCCCGAGAAGCGACCCTCCTGCCCCTGCCCCTCGAGCTGCACAGCTCGAGACATGCAATGAGTCACACATGCTCCAGATTATGGAAACGGCGCCTCCGCGCGAGGACGTGACTGAGGTTGTGGTTTGTTTGTCAAATGATTTGAATGTTACAGTGGTTGACCAAGCTGACACAACGTGTGACGTTGTCCTTGATGATAACACAAACAACGTTGTTCATCCTGATGAAGCGACGCGCAGCACTGCCTTTTGCAACAACTCAGTGCACACAGTTGACAACAACAACGTCAACACTGACATAAATGCTGACGGCAAACAAATTGCTGATGGTCAGCGTCCTAGAAATCAAGATGCTGACAGCAAACAAATTGCTGAAAATCCACATCCTGAAGGTCATGAGGCAGACAGCCATCATGATGCTGACAGCGACGATGATTACACAGACAGAGTCACACGTACACAGAAACGTGTGGAAAAACCTGAACGGTTTCTGTGTAACTTTATAAAAAGGGGGATAGCTAAGAGAGCTTACCTGCCACTCACATTGGAAGGGGTCCTCGCGCAAGAAGCGCTCCTGGTTAGCGGCTCAGACGTGTCTACCATGTCAGCCGAACTGTTTGAGGAGCTAAGGACCGCCGCTAACGATGTTGACAGGCAAATACCCTTTGTGAAATACACTTATGGTGAGCAACAAGGCCTCGCAAAGACGAGAACAACCCTAATAGCCATGGTTCACATGCAGATTGGCGAGATGTCACTATACCACCCGGTATATGTGTCTGAACTTGACTCACTCCGGGCTCCATTTGTGGTTGGCCAAGATTTTATAAATCGCTTTGAAGCGATTATAAATTATGGCAATCAGACAATGTGGGCCACAGTGAGCAGTCCACT
>JBBPBX010000737.1:80230-107324 GCA_038048925.1 Garcialebias charrua | reverse complement strand
AACTATTTTGCTAACAGACAGTGATCACTTCATGTAGTTAATTTTGCTAGTTAATTTTGCTAATTTTACTTACTACTTATTACTTCTATTCCTACTTTGCGGTTTTTCACTTATCGTGAGTCTTCAGGGTACAAATCCCCCATGACAAACGAGGAACTACTGTACAGTACTGTGATATGTTCAATCTTATGCCATATTGCAAGATCGTATGATATCATTTTGCACTCGAAGTATATGTTCAGGATGACTCTCAGCTACTACCACATAAAACTTTAGCTCAGTATTTGTAAAATTTAAAGTATAGCCACTTGTGTTGGCTGATTTGGATTTGCTTTAGCAGTCATTTTTAACTGAGATGACTCCAAAGTTGGTCATAAAGGTACATAATAATTATTTCCTCAAAGTTTTATTCAAGTCTGCCCAGTGGTTTTAACTATTTTGCTAACAGACAGTGATCACTTCATGTAGTTAATTTTGCTAACAGACAGTGATCACTTCATGTACTGTAGTTAATATGTCCAGCAGTTTATGTAATGACTCAAATAGAAGTCCCAAAAATTCAGCCACAACACAGGAGTGTAAGTAATAATGAAATTAATTTATTGAAACTTTATCAGGAAAATAGTTCAGAAAATAGTTTACTTGAACATCTGAAGAAAGAGAGACCAGATTGATGACTGAGAGGACTTGAGATGATTAATCCACTGACCTGCACTTTAAAGTGGACCGAGTTGCAGCTACCCACCACGTTCTCTGACGTCACAGAGAACGTGGTGGGTTTGGAAGAACAGAGACATGATCTCGTCATGTGGGACATGGGTGCTAGAGTAGTCCAACAAATGTTCCTCTTAATCTGTGAGACTTGACGCCGAGGACGCCACAGATACAAACAATCCGTCCAAACAAACAGATTCTTAATCCAACAGCCAAAAACAAGTTCAATAATCTGGCAGTGGTCGTTCACAGAAAGGTAGATGAGGAAATACATATTTAAAGGGTTCAGGCAAAAGTCTGTAGTCAAGAGGCAGAATGAGAGTGGGTGTCCAGATATCAGATGGGCAGAAGCATCCTCCAATGGCAGGGCAACAAAAGGAAAGGGAATAATCTGTGGATGTGAAACGAGGTTGATAGCAAGAACACGAGAGAGCAGGGGCAGGAATGCTGGATTACTTCAGGCACAAGGTGAACGATAATCTGGCAGAGATGCAGAAACTGGAGACAATTTAAGAAGCGCAGAAAGCAGGTGAAACAGGGAGATGATTAGACATGGCACAGGTGCGCTGAATGAGGTTGAAACAAAACACAGGCATGGCTTGACATAGATGATCATAACACATATTTTAGATAAAAAAATAAAACAACAAAACATTTGAGCTTCACTATCTGAAATGCTTCTGCCACCATCAAAGGCTGCTCTTCTCTTCTGTTGCTGCTGAACTCTGTCCTCTTTTCCACCGGTCTCTAATACTGGATGTAATTCTGTTCTTGGTCAGGGCAGATGGAAAATCTTGTTGGCCCCTGCAGCACTGTCCTCAATGTAAATTCATCCTTGGAGTGAGTTGGATCCTCTGCTGTACTCCCAGTCTGTTTGTGTCTTTCTTTCCTTCCTGCATGTTAGCAGCAACATTTACGTACACAGACCATTGAAAGGGAACCAGTTAGCTTGGATTTGAATGTTTTGCATGTTAAACAATACATGAAATGGTTCATACATAGTGATTGGTTCTTGGACAGTTGGAGAGTCTACTTCACAAAATCACATTAACCCACAAGTTGCACAATTCATTACCTTTTTTTCTCCCCAATCCACTGAATACTAATTTCAGTTGGAAGTCTATCCCACTCTTGCTCCTTTTCTTTACCTGACTCTATACAAGACTTTTCGGTTGCAGTTGTGCGTGTCTTGGCACACCGCCCACTCTGCAGGTCCCTTGGTCAAAACCGAAAGCTGGTGTGCTCATACGTGCAGAAAAGACACATTTCAGAAGCAGAACAAATTACTGGGAGAGCAAGATAGTCCACAGAGAAAAGATACAGCGTCCTATCTAGAGGAAGTTTGTCCTAATCAAAGCAGACGGTTGTCTCTCTGTGTGTCAGCGTTTTTAATTCTTGTGGATTTTGTGTGGAAGCGCAACAAAAACCTCCTGCTCTTATTTGTCACAGTAAATAGTTGGACTTTGTACGCAGTGTAACAGGTCTGCTGTGTGGGTCCATGTTCTGATGTTGGTGTGTAAAGCAGGAACATATGGCTGGACCCTGGAGAGTGAGTGGGTGATCGTAATCACCTCATCAGAGCAGATTCTCTCTCGGGTCTCCCATTGCCCAACTTTTATGTCCATTTAGAAGGATTCAACATAACCCCCATGGCAAAACAGTCTTTGCAAACACAAAAACAACAGCCAAATTTACAGGTAATGAGCTAAACTGTGGTGTGGTAGTAGTTGAGTATTGTTCCCTTGAAATGCATTGAAGGCTACACATTGCACAGCATCTTTGTTCAAAACTTTAACATCAGCTGCAATGATTTGGCATTTGACTGCAGAATGAAGGCTCATTTGACTTCTCGGTTCAACTCTGAGTTACTTACCTTAAAACAGGCATCTAGAAAGCTGGAAAGAAAATGGCACTCCACTAACGTTGAAGAGTTTTACTTATCTTTTATTTTATTTATTTATTTATAAAATTAGTTCATAAAAAAATACAATACAAAACAATCCCATAAACGATAACGTACAATATATATATAAAAATGAAAGGTAGCAGAAAGAAGAAAAAATCTTATTATACTGTATCTGCCCCTTTTTTCAAACAATCAGTTCAAACAATAATAATCTTCCAGTAACAGTACAAAATGAATAACTCTTTCTAAATTTCTAACTATAATACAATACACATTACAATTATCTTGGAGAGATAACGTGCAAACGTATAAGAAAGCGCTCCATAAAGCTAGAACTTTATATTCATCTTTAATTAATGAGAATAAAAATAACTCAAGGTTCCTTTTCATTAATAATAATAATAATAATAATAATAATAATAATAATAATAATAATAATAATAATAATAATAATAATAATAATACATTTTATTTGTAGGCACCTTTCTTGGCACTCAAGGTCACCTTACATTGTCAATCATAAAAATTAAAAATAAACCAGACACAATATTATAAACACAGTAAAAACAAGTAAAATGAATTAAAATTAAAATAAGACATTGCAGTTGTTATCATAGTGCATAGGCTACTTTAAACAGGTGAGTTTTGAGTTTGAGTTTGACTTTACCCTAGTCTAACGAATAACCCCATCTGTGTTGAACCATGTATCCCTACAACTATAAGCAGTGATGAGTTCATGAAATTCTTCATAAATCAAATAATTTCAATTGGGGAAAAATCCAAACCATCCTTCCTACTATCACCTCTGGTTCCATATCAGATGAGACAACTTTAAAAATGACACAATAACCTGATTTAAGTTGGGACTGTTTTGGTCCTGTTCAGCTCTCTGAATTGTCAAAAACAATAGCGTCATCTAAACCATCCACATCTACTAGAGCCCATCCCAACCAAGTTATTTAAAGACGTATTCCCTTCAACCCAGCCGGTCGAAGCACATGGACTCGTCCGAGCCTAATTCTGTTCAAGGTTTCTTCCTCATAAGGGAGTTTTTCCTTTCCACTGTTGCCTTTGTGCTTGCTCAAGATGAGAGTCTGTGATGGAGATAAATTCAAAGCAGACTGCTCCTCACATAAATAATGTTAACTTGTTTTTTTATACTGTATATGAATGTTTCTATTCAGTGCCCTGAGATGACTTCTGTTGTGACTTAGTGCCATATAAATAAGCTGAATTGAAATTGAATTTATATCAACTCTCTTTGGAGGTTAGTAAACTATCTCATGAATCACTGAACAGATTTAATGAAACGCTCAGAAAGTAATTTTCTGGCAGTAATTTTTCCTCGTGATGAATCGGTGCTTCTGTTTCTAAAAGTGCAACATGACAAAAATATTTTCTTTTTAGTTTGACTCACTTTACTAGGTATTATTAACACAAATTCACTTTTCTGATAATGGTTTCCAATTGGGTTCCCCTTATCGGACAAACAGAACCCAGGGAACATTTATTTTCTTTTGGCCAACAAAACTGTACTTCCTCCTTCCATCTCCTTCTCCCTGTCAGCCTGAGTTATGGAGGTGGCGGGGTGACTCTGCTGCTCCTCTCCCTCCAGCCCTGCAGAAACCATTTTAATAAAGCTGGTACGAGCCTGGATTTAAGTGCTTTATTTTCATTTCAGCGTTCAGCTGCTGATGTAATGTGTGCTCCTCAAATATTTATGGAGGACTGAGGGTCGTCGCTCCGTTTCCAGATTTCCTCAAAGGAGCGAGACAGATTCTTCAAATGCCACAGTTATGAACTCGGTGCCTCTGGCTCTCCTCGGCATGCCTACATTAGACAAACGATCAAATAGACAAGAGCAGGATGATGCGTTCATCCAGCTTGTCTTATTTTCACATGTTTATGTTTTGCTGAGAAGTGACATCAAGCTCTGTCTTTATTTTATTTTATTCACCCAGGATTGGGGCCCAGAGCCTCTAAACACACACAGATGTGCATTTGCACATGCCTGTATGTGAAGAATAGGAGTTCACAACATGAGTTTTGGGTTTTGACTAAAACTGCTACAGCCATCTGATGGACGTGTCCGAGACTTAAAGGGACAGATGATTGGAAAACAGCTTGGACCTGTTTTTTTCTAGTTTCATTCTCTGCGAGCACTTATCAACACTTATCTGATCATTCTGGCATATTTATTTATTTATTGTTTAAATCTCTTGAATTCCTTGTTTTCTAACACAAAGAATAAGCAATGCTTTATTTAGTAACGACAACTATTTCTAGATTACAAATTCAGATTATTACTTAAAAACAATGAAGCTCATGTGTTAGTTGAAGATTTCATGCCAGATGATGATTTTTAGAATCGTCATCTTAAATTGGGACATTATGAAGTAGTAGCCATTTTGATCCAACCTTAAAAATATCATATTCATTAAAATAAGATGTCATGCTCAGAATATGTGTTGTAAAAGACTCTCAGCTACTACCACATCAAATTCCAGCTCAGTATGTGTCAAACTGACTGAGTCATTGCCATATTTGTTTAGTTTCATGTTGATTAACTGTGGCTGTTATCTTGAAATTCAACCCAAAAGTCATTCAGTTGTAAATGCACATCCAAGTATTATCTTCTGAAAATTAAATTCATATTTGTCCAGTGGTTCATGAGATATTTTGATGACAGACAAAAATAGGTAATGGTAAAATTTAGACTAGAGACTTAATGCAATCATTTAGAAAATATCTTGGGAATCAGTCTCAGCTTCTATCACACTAAATTTGCTTTCAACGTGTAAAATTGACTGAAAAAGGCAAATATGATATACAACTTTCTCCTGTTTGTACTAATGAGAGTGGTGGCAAAGCACCGGTGTACAGCTTACAGTTTAATGTCCGTGTGGATCTCTTAAATGTGTTTGTTCTGTACTAATAATACATCATGTGAAAGGAAAAGAGACTCATTTTACAACTTTAAATGAATCAGATTGTTAAGTTGGAACAAGTCAGCCAGTGTTTATGATTTCAGGAATATGAATAATGTTTAGGGATTAGAGGCGTCATCGTTTGCTAAGGTTTCTCAGGTTTATTCCAGACCAGAGCTTTTGTGAGGATGTACCAACCAAGCATGAAGCAGAAATTTATCCCGTGGAAAAAAAAAAAACATTTGTTTTTGAAAGAAGAAGAAAAAAGCAGAAATGATCACAGTTTATCAGCTGAATAGTTTATAGGTCAAAGTCAAAGTCAAAGTCAAAGTCAAAGTCAACTTTATTGTCAGATCTGCAATATGTACAGTGCAGGACATACACAGGACCGAAATTGCGTTTCTCTCAGTCCCTCGGTGCAACAGTAAACATCTAAACATTGAAACACTGAAACATATAATAATAGACATAAGCATAAAAATAGTAAAACTAACACTGTCCTGAGTTGTTTTTTTTTTTTTTTTTTTGCATAGTGGTATAAAAAAAGAGTATAAAAAGTATAACTAAAATAAACTAAAGGTTTCTAGCATTGACATTTGCAAAGTGGCAAAGCAGCGTATGAGTCAATGTACACAGTATATGTATGAGGTAGTAGTTGATGTTGTTGTAGAGGCAAAAAGTGGCATATGCAGTAAGGCACATTGGGCATCCCTAAATAAGACCGTTCAGAGCACACTGTATATGTACCAGCAGTGGTGTAGATATTAGAGTAGTGTAAATAAATGTAAACAGTAGTAATTACATGTAAGCAGTAGTAATAAAAGTAAACAGTATTAATAAATGTAAACAGAGAATGTAAACAGTATTATGATTATAGGCAGTGATGTAATACAGACATTAGTGCAAGTATGAGAAGTAGTGCAAACTGTATGAGCACATGACCGAGAGTTTAGTGAAAACCCGTTTGATGACACAGAGTCTAGTGTTAAAATCTTTGTGTTGTGTGGTAATGTGTGAGAAAGTTTTAGTGTTAAGGCAGTTCAAATGGGAGGGGGGGCAGAGCAGGCAGAGTGTTTAGCATTCTGACTGCCTGATGAACAGAGCTGTCTCTCAGTCTGCTGGTTCGAGCCTGGAGACTCCTCAGTCTCCTCCCTGATGGCAGCAGTCTGAAGCAGCTGTGTAGTGGGTGTGTGGGATCACCTGCCATGCGGTGGGCTTTCCGAGTGAGGCGTTTGCTGTGTAAGTCCTGCAGTGAGGGCAAGGAGGTGCCCACGATCTTCTCAGCTGCTCTCAGCTTCTCAGCTGATCTTCTCATACACCAGAACCGCCTCCTCCTGAAACTACGGCACATGTACGTCTTTTTTGTGTGTTGTGTCCTTGAGAGAGAAGCGACTCCCTCTTGTTCAGCATGTTTCATTATTGTGTTGATAGCAGCTACATATTCTCTCTGCTCCCTCCTTTTTACCTCCATCGAGCTATACGATGATTAAATTAGCATATAATTTCTCAGTAAATAGAAAAAAAGAGTGCTCATAGATTTGATTTATCTGACAGACATGAGAACTGTTACAATTGTGCTGAAAATGCTCTTGGATGTTCCATCTTGGAGTTTTCTCCCTGTTTTTATTGCCTGCTGTTGAAGGCAAAGCAGCGACAATGCTTTTGACTGTTTGTGCGTTCATTTGACGGCACTGTTAGCAAAATATCTCATGAGCCAGTAAGTGAATGAGAATGAAACGCTCACAAAGTAGTTAGCAAAAATGAAAAATAGCTACTACTGAGACAATTTCACAGAGCTGAAGCTCATATTTGGTGGTAGTTGAGATGTAGCCCAGACTCTGAGCACTGTGTCATAAATTTGCCTAGAACGTTAACAACACTGTCTGTCTGTCAGCGGAATGTCTCAATGCTCATTTGATTAATTTGAATGAATCTCTCAGATCACAGAAAATAAATGAATAACTTTTGGTGCAGTCCAAATTTAAGATGGTCACCACAGCTAATGCACCTTAAACACAAAAATGGCTGCAACTCGTCTGTTTTGCAGGTTTACAGCTAAATATTTGGAGTGACGCTACGCTAAAGTCCTTCTCCAGGCACTACACATTGGACAACTATCATGCTTTGTGGAAGTTTGAACCCAGGGTGCAGACAGACACAGAACGCAGAGGTAAAATAAGAACATAGATTTATTTAACAAAAAACAAAAAGCTAATGTGGCAGCAGAGCTCATATGAAAATAACTGGCTCTGGGAAGACTCGAAGGACCAGAAGAGTGCTGTAGGAAGCACAATCCATAGATGAGGGGAAAACAAAATGAGACATTATTTAAAGGGACAAACAAACAAACAAACAAACACCTGGGGAGAGACGATGAGGATCAGCTGAGAGTGGGAGGAGCAGGAGCTGATGGGGAAACACTGGCAAAGCTGAAAACACAGATAAAACAGACTCAGAACGCTAAATACTAAAACTTTTGCAGTAACTGTTCGAGTCAACACTGTGAAATTGTCAGAGGGTTAAAAACTGCCGGACGGTCAAACTCAATAATATTTGGAGTCAACCTAATTCAAGTTGGCTGCCACAGCTAATTAAATTTATACAGCATATATGATGCAATAACTCAGTCAATCGAAGCTGTGACATTTAAAGGAATTAAAGGCCCAAAAACTTACTGAAAGCATTTATTTCACCCGCTGCATTACACATAGAGTTTAAGACTAAGGTCTTCTCATGTCGAGGAATGTAGCTGTTTTGGTCAAACCTTGATAATAACACTGACTCCAGGATTCTGCTCAGTATTTGACCTTGTCACACACGCAGCCTGTTAATTATGGTCACACAAAGATGCACTACCGTACTTTTTGCTGTATAAGTTGCACCTTTTTGCATACATTTTCATGTTCTATGACTTATATGGCAAAGTGACTTATTTACGTTTTCCCCCATATTTATAATCTAATTTTTGGCTGAGATCTGACGATTATTTTCATTCTGACATGAAAATATTCATCCATCCATCCATCCATCCATCCATTGTCTTCCACTTATCCGGGGTCGGGTCACAGGGGTAGCAGCCTAAGTAGGGAGGCCCAGACTTCCCTCTCCCCAGCCACTTGGAGCAGCTCCTCTGGGGGAATCCCAAAGCGTTCCCAGGCCAGCCGAGAAACATAGTCCCTCCAACGTGTCCTGGGTCTTCCCCTGGGCCTCCTCCCGGTGGGACATGCCCGGAACACCTCACCAGGGAGGCGTCCATCCTAACCAGATGCCCGAGCCACCTCAACTGGCTCCTCTCGATGTGGAGAAGCAGCGGCTCTACTCCGAGTCCCTCCCGGATGACTGAGCTTCTCACCCTATCTCTAAGGGAGAGTCCAGCCACCCTGCGGAGAAAACTCATTTCAGCCGCTTGTATCCGAGATCTTGTTCTTTCGGTCACAACCCAAAGCTCATGACCATAGATGAGGGTGGGAACGTAGATCGATCGGTAAATTGAGAGCTTTGCCTTTCGACTCAGCTCTCTCTTCACCACGACAGACCGGTACAGCGCCCGCTTCACTGCGGACGCTGCACCTATCCGCCTATCGATCTCACGCTCCAGTTTTCCCTCATTCGTGAACAAGACCCCGAGATACTTAAACTCCTCCACTTGGGGCAGGACCTCCTCCCCGACCCGGAGAGGGCATGCTACCCTTTTCCGGCTCAAGACCATGGCCTCGGATTTGGAGGAACTGATCCTCATCCCGGCCGCATCACACTCGGCTGCAAACCGCTCCAGTGAAAGCTGTAGATCACGACCTGATGAAGCCAATAGGACCACATCATCTGCAAAAAACAGAGAAGCGATTCTAAGGTCACCAAAACGGATCCTCTCAACACCTTGGCTGCGCCTAGAAATTCTGTCCATAAAAGTTATGAACAGAATCGGTGACAAAGGGCAACCTTGGCGGAGTCCAACTCTCACTGGAAACGAGCCTGACTTACTGCCAGCAATGCGGACCAAGCTCTGACACCGGTCGTACAGGGACCTAACAGCCCATATCAAAGGGCCTGGTACCCCATACTCCCGGAGTACCCCCCACAGAACCCCCCGAGGGACGCGGTCGAATGCCTTCTCCAAGTCCACAAAGCACATGTAAACTGGTTGGGCAAACTCCCACGCACCCTCCAGGACCCTGCTGAGGGTGTAGAGCTGGTCCAGTGTTCCACGACCAGCACGAAAACCACACTGCTCCTCCTGAATCCGAGGTTCGACTATCCGACGGACCCTCCTCTCCAGAACCCCTGAATAGACCTTACCAGGGAGGCTTAAGAGTGTGATCCCCCTATAGTTGGAACACACCCTACGGTCCCCCTTTTTGAATAGGGGAACCACCACCCCAGTCTGCCAATCCAAGGGAACTGCCCCCGATGTCCACGCGATATTGCAGAGTCGCGTAAGCCAACACAACCCCACAACATCCAGAGCCCTAAGGAACTCAGGGCGAATCTCATCCACCCCCGGAGCCCTGCCACCGCGGAGCTTTTTAACCACCTCGGTGACCTCAGCACCAGAGATTGGAGAGCCCGACCCAAAGTCCCCAGGCTCCGCTTCCTCAGTGGAAGACATGCCAGTAGGATTGAGGAGGTCTTCGAAGTATTCCGCCCATCGACTCACAACATCCCGAGTTGAGGTCAACAGCACGCCACCCCCACTATAAATGGTGTTGGTCGCGTACCGCTTTCCCCCCCTGATATGCCGGATGAGATGAAAATATTGAATACTACAATTTTCAGCCACTAGATGGCCCTCAACTAATATGGCAAGCCAAGTGGCTCAATATGTAAAAGTGGCTGTTAATGAGACACTTGGCTTACCATACCAAGCCACCTTCGTTTCGCTCCGAAACTCCTGGAGCAAGCATCACATTAGCTGCATTTCATTGCGCCGCCCAGGCGAAATGCAGCTGATTTGACCATTAAAGTGCATTTATTAAGGAAAAGTTCAACTGAGACACACCTTTGCTACAACGTCGAGCAAACAAATAATTGTTTTTAAAGTGTTAATCTTATTAAATTCTTGTTAAAGTCTTCCCGTGCACTCTCCCGCAGCCGCCATTTGGCAGCCAATCGATTTTTGGCATAACACCGGTCCACGTTTCCGGGTGGTCAGCAATGGCGCATAACAGATGCAACTCATATGGCGAAGCGACATATTTATGAATTTTTCCACTTTATTAGGCATAATTGGACTGATGCGACTTATACAGTAGGGCTGAACAATTAATTGCATTTGCAATAATATCGCAATATGATAAAATGAGATTTTCTAATTGCGAAGGCTGCAATTTGACTGGTCACGTGACACAAATATTTATCAACACTTAAAAAACACCACAAAGACATTTACGATGGTTGCATGGCTAGAATGACAACAACCAGTGCTTCAACTTCAAGTAAGCAAAGTATCAGCCGACAGGGATCACTGACCGAACTGTTTGAACTTCAAACAGTACTTTTTTTATATTTATTTATTAACTGTCATTTGAAGTTCAGACAGTAGTTAGGAAGTTCACTTAACATGTTTACTATTATGTTTGTGAAACTAGAAAAAATAGAAATGGTGAAAAGAAAAGGCATAGATTTGTTTGCTTTATTGTAACCTCTGCTTTAAATAAATCTGACATTGTTTATTATAAAACAGATTGATTTATTGCTTCTGTTTGTTGAAAAATACTTGAGAAGATATAAAAAAAAATATCGTGTTTTAAATCGCAATTGCAATTTATAGAAATAATATTGCAATTATATTATTTTCCAAAATCGTTCAGCCCTATTATACAGCGGTGCAATGTGTAAGTATGGTACTTTCATTTAGCTTTGTTCACACCTTTTTTAATCACTCCTTATACAGAAAAACACAAACTCAGACAATCTGTCACAGAAAACACAGGGATGAAACGGAGCCAGCTCACGAGCCCTCAACAGAACTGACATGAGGTTTATCATACTGCGAAGGCCAATCAGCTAATATGTGTTGACCAGAGCCATATACGGCTCTGGTGTTGACCATCTGAATGTTACCATGGCGATCTGTTGGCTGGTCAGCGCCCACATATTAATATTTTGAAAGCCAGCGTTTCAAAGAGGAACCTGCTCTCGTCTGTTTTAGCAGTCGGCCATGTGGATCCGAGTCGAACAGGCTTCGTGGCTCGACCTCGGGGTCAGGATCGGGTTGGAGCTGTGTTGTTTGGGCTGTGGGAGCTGTCAGGTCTGGAACAGTGTGTTCCCTGCAGCCAAATGGGTCAGGACCACAGGGGTCTTAGCCACTGAGCTGGAAACAGCCCATTCTCAACCCTCATAGTTATGTATGTGTGTGTGTGTGTGTTGTGACTTGCTCACTTTAAGATGAAGATATTTTTTGATCTGTAGCAGGGGTCTGCAAGCTTTTACAATTCGAAGAGCTGTTTTTACTGTCTTGTAAAAAAAAGTGTAATAAAAAACAACATTAAAATGACTCTACCCTTAACATCACGACTGAACAATATTTAAAATGTCACTATTTTACACACTATAAAATGTGTGAGTATGTGTGATTGTACACACATTCTATAAATATATGTTAGTGAAATTTGCCCCTTGTTTGTTGGGAAAACATGAATATCCTGGTGGGTTTGCAGGCAATGCCACTGTGTGGAAAAGATGATTTAACAAAAAAAGCAAACAGCTCAACAGTAATCAGATCATTTGGCAAATGGTGGTAAGCTGTGTGTGTTTATATTAACTGATGTAATTTATGTTAAAAAAACACTAAGTTCACAAAAAAAATCATGCATAAACTGCAAGATTCTCGTCAGAAAATCTGCAAAAATATCCCCTGCTTGTTTCTTTTCATTTTTTTTTTTTTTCATTCAACCTTTATTTATACAGGTTAGTCTCATTTAGCCACGTGGACTCATTTACAAGAAAGACCTTTTCCAGGCAGAAAATATAAAGTACAGACAAAAAACCAGTAGACAATGACAACAATAAACAACAGTAAAAATGCAGTTTGAATAAGGTACAAAACAATAAATCAGGGTGTGGTATTATTTTTTTTTATAAAATTTGTTCATTTTTTAAAATACAATACAAAACAATCCCATAAACGATAACATACAAAATATTTAAAAAATGAAAGGTAGCAGAAAGAAGAAAAAATCTTATTATTTCTGCCCCTTTTTTTCCAAACAATTACTGTAGTTCAAACAAAATTAATCTTCAAGTAACAGAACAAAATGAATAACTCTTTCTAATTTTCTAACTCTAATACAAAAATGGGGTGAAATACTAAAAAAAGAACATATTTGCTTTGATTTTTTTAAATTGACATTATCAAATGTTTGAAACTCCTTAAAGAAATCAAGGTGGACAACTTCAGTTCCTTTTGCAAGGTGTTCCAGGTCACAGGAGCTGAGTAGGAAAAGGCTTTTTGCCAAGTTCAGTGTGCACTGAGGGAACACTGCAGGTAATGAAGGCCTTAGAGCGCATGTTGTAACTGCACTGATGGTGTGACATGTGGGAGGAGATATAAGAAGGTAGCAGACCAAGGAGGGATTTATAGATGAAAATGAACCAGTGTGATAGTCTACATGTACGGTAGATAATGATGAGGAATACAGAGTGCAGTGATGGGTATGGTAGTTACAACCAGTTATGAATCTTAGTGCCGTGGTAGACAGCATCCAATATCTGCAAGGAGCTGGCAGGGGAATTCATGTAAATAATGTCACCATAGTCAATGACCAGTAGGAAGGTAGTGGTTACAAGGTGTTTTCTGGCATTCAGGGTTAAGCTAGATCTATTTCTGAAAAAGAAACTCAGTTTTAATTTCAGTTTCTTTATCAAGTTTTCAATATGCGGTTTAAAAGAGAGATGTGCATCAACTAAAATCCCCAAGTGTTTGTAGGAATCTACAAACTCAATAGGAATACCATGCATGGATGAGATAGAAGGAAGAGTCGCTGGCACCAACTTTCTGTTGGGAAAAAAAAACATCTTTTTGGTTTTTATCAGCATTTAGCACCAAGCTTGAGATGGAACAAGTCTGACTGAATGATGTCAAATGCAGACTAGATGGAAAACCTTGGTAACTGTGTTAGCTCGGAAAATAAATAACAGTGTTGTCAGCATTAGAAACGCAAGGATGCATCAGGAATGTTTAGACCTACATTATTTACATAAATTGTAAAAAGAGTGGGACCTAAAACTGAGCCTTGTGGCACACCATTGGTGACTGTTAAGTAGCTAGATGAACTACTGTTATGTCGAACACATTGCCTCCGACCTGAAAGATAGTTTGAGAACCAGCAACAGTGTGATCGGAGAAGCCAATATCTGAGAGCTTGTGGCATAAGATGTCATGATCCACAGTATCAAAGGCTTTGGACAGGTCTAAGAAAAGTGCAGCACAGTAATCCTAATAGCGTCCAAAGCTTCAACAACATCATTAAAAACCTTTAGCGAAGCAGTCGTTGTGCTGTGTTGTTTCCTGAAGCCAGATTGGAGAGAAGATAAAATATTGAGTCCAAATACTTCTTGACTTGAGTATTTATCAGTTTTTCCTAAAACTTTAGCTAAAAAACAAAGTTTGGCGATTGGTCGATAATTGCTCAGTATACAGGGGGTCCCCGACTTACGAGCGAGTTCCGTTCCTACGACTATCTCGTAACACGAAATCTCGTATGTCGGAACCCGAAACACGTGTTGCTCGTAAGTCCGGATGTTCGGTCGTAAGTCGGAAAATTTATGCTAGCGCTACTACGAACACTCGTTTTTCATCACAAACGTCATACTAGTTCATAAACATGCTCAGAAACTTGTTTCCAAACTGTTAGCTAACACACTTTCATCTAAAAACACATAAAAGTGCTGTATTTTCTGTATGTTCTTTACAAATTTACTGTTCGTTAGTGAGCTCGTAAGTCCGGAACCTCGTATGTCGATGCGCTCGTAAGTCGGGGATTACCTCTAGTGGGGTCTCCTCCCTTCAATAATCCTTTCCGCTCGTCTCTTTTATCTGAGCTTGCAGAAAGTTTCAAACTGAAAATGATGTTTCATTTCATCGCAGGCTGACACACGCAGTGCTCATTGGTGTCAGTTTGTGTTTGCATACAGCGAGTTGATGACGGATGCACAAAAGAGATGGACTCTTTTGTTTTGCAGCGGAGCTCATTCAAACACAGCTGTGCTTTAACAGCACTGAGGAAAACGGCTCCTTTAAATACAAAGATCTGGGTTGTGTAATGCTGTTTGCAGGGTGATGCTGAAAAAGAGGAGCGGATTGTGGAATCACAGCACAAATTTGTATTCATCACAACAGTTTACACTGGGATAGAATAAGGAAGTGCAGCTTCTATTTTAATAAACAGCATTTGTGTTTGTGGGATATTTCATATACTTCTTGCCTTTTTGCAGCCATGTCTGTAATTAAGCTATGGAGCATGCTACTTATTCTCTCTCTGGGGATTTTTTTTTTTTTAAAGAATGTTGATAACGAGTCATTCATTATTTTTATCAAGCTGCCATATCATCTGCATTCATACAAATCAACTTTATCTACATTTGGGTTTTAATTTCCTGTTTGGCCCCTCTGTTTGCAGTCTGATCTCCTGGCTCAACCCTTGTGCTCTGCTCTCTGTTGTTGCAGACGAGGCTCGGCTGAGCGAGCTGTCCTGGCCTTCCTCTCTAGCAGTTGTAGCCGTCTCCTTCTCCGGCCTCTTCACCTTCGTCTTCCTCATGCTGGCCTGCCTCTGCTGCAAGAAGGGAGACATGGGCTTCAAGGTGAGCTCCCTGCTGCCCTCAGCTGGAAGTGCTGGGAAGCTAAAAAAAATATATGTGACAGAAAAGAAGGGTACAGTATTGATATGCTGGCATAAAAAAGATAAATTAAACACGTTTTATTAAATAGTGTTTTAAAACGTGTTCTTAGAAAGTAATCGTTGGATGTACATTTACAACTAATTATCTTTTGGTTCAATCCAGTGCAAGATGGCCACCACAGCTAAACTTTTGCCAAGACAAAACCAGTTCAGCATCATTCAGTTTTGAGTCAACCTAAAATTTGAGGTGGTAGTATCTGAGAGTCATCCTCAACACACGCCATATTTTTTGGACTATAAGGCGCACTTTAAATCCTCTAATTTTCTCAAAAATCGACAGTGAGCCGTCAAAAAAGGCGTTCAATACAGGATCAACTGGACTTTATTTGTTGCAGAAAACGTTTCGAACGTTTCGACAGTGAGCCGTATAATCTATGCAGTGCACCTTATATATTAATTCTGGTTGTGCTTACTGACCTCGAACCGATTTTATGTGGTTATTGTGAATGAGTTGAACAAAGTTTGATTTATCTGACTGTTTTGTTTTGCTTAATGTGCCTTATAGTACAAAAAAAAATACGATACTTCAGTTCTCAACAGATCATGCAAGATCTCGCAATACTGCATAGAATCACGCGTGATGTCATTTGCGAGACTGGACCAAAACCCTGTCCCATCTCATTATAAGATGAAAAATACAAATCTAAAACTGTGGCATGAGAAGTAAAATATTTGTTATGTACAGTCAGCCTGTCTAAACTTTTATTTGTTTAATATTACTAATCAAAAAGCTAACGTGTCTTTTACTTTTTGGCGTGCTGGAACAGCATTTTCAGAACTTGGATGAAAATAAAAGTTATGAGCAAGAACTGATGTCTCCTCCAGTTCCTCGATTTCACAGTTTGCCTTTTTGCTGCACACAGTAAGATGTAGCAACAAAACACACACCCCAATAAACAAACAGTTTTCAAATAAATGTCTAAATGAAAATTAACGCTGTATTTTTAGCATTAATAACCTGCAGAGCTCTTTTATCTACATGTTAGGCTTAAATCTTGTTAAGCATCCTTTTCGTCTCTCTGTGCAAATTATGTTCGAAAGCACCTCCCCCCCCCATCGCAGGCTGACACACCTTGTCTCTGTTAATGTTGCCTGCTGGGGTGACTCAGTCAAGCTGTGTCAAACATCTGGCTGATTAGGGTTAACAGTGATTGACACAGACAGGGGGTGTGCAGGGAGGGAGGCAGAGCAGAAACTCAAGCTGCTGGCCTCAACCAGTCATTGCACAGACTTCATGTTTGTTGGTTTGAGTAGATGGTAAAAATGCTGCAGCAGAATGCTCCATGAATGCCACAGAGATGTATCTTGTGTTGTGTGTAACTTGAATGTGTTCAACATAATCGTACTTCTTCCAGTTATTTAACCGTCAACAATGGTGTACCACAAGGCTCGGTCTTAGGACCCACCCTTTTTACAATCTACATGAGTGATGTAGGTCAGATCATTCCTGATGCACCCTTAAATTTCTATGCCAACGACACAGTTGTTTATTGTCGAGCTAAATCAGTTGCTAAGGTTTTCCAGCTTTTACAGTTTGCATTTGACATCATACAGTCTGATTTGTTCCATCTCAAACTGGTGCTAAATGCTGATAAAATCAAACGGATGTACCGGTACTCTCTTTTAAGCCTCATGTCGAAAACTTGGTAAAGAATTTGAAAGTTAAACTGGGTTACCTTTTCAGAAATAGATCCTGCTGTCTAACACCTTGTAACTGCTGCTTTCCTTCCCTCCATTGATTATGGTGACATTATTTACATGAACGCTCCTACAAGCACCCTGCAGATGTTATACGCTGTCTATTATGATGTGCTATGATTCAGAACTGGCTGTAACTACTGTACCCATCACTGCGCCCTGTATTCACTGGTTAACTGGTCATCTTTAACTTCACGTAGACTCTCTCACTGGTACATTTTCATTTTTAAATCACTTGTTTGCCGCCTTCGTATATCTCCTCCTACATGTCACATCGCCAGTGCAGCTACAGCGTGCGCTCTCAAGACATCATTACCTACAGCATCCCCTCAGTGCAGACTCAATTTGGCAAAAAGGGCATTCTCTTATACTTCTCCTGTATCCTGGAACACTTTGACTCTTGACTTTGACCTCTCTAAGGGATTTAAACAATTGTTAAGTTCAACACAAAAATCAACACTGACATGTTCCAGTTTTTACTATTTGACCTTGCTTTAGTATATAGCTTGTTTTTATTTCATTTTATATCACTAATTTTATTTACTTTTCATTTTATATGCTTTTTTATGACTGTTTATTGTTATGTGTACCTTATCTGTGATTTTTTTGTTGTTGTTGTCTAAAACAGGTCTCTCTTGAAAATGAGTCCTCCCAATGAGACTGACTAACCTGCATAAATAAAGGTTGAATGAATGAACTTAAAATCAGATTTTCTTCATCATTTACCTGTAATATGCAGTTAAAAAAAAAAGTCTGATTCACTTCGTCTTGATCAGCTGTTTTCCTGGTTGACATGTCATTATTGATTCCTGCAGAAGTATTGTCTTTCAGCTGGAGTCCAGCAGAAAGTTCAAGGTGAAAGTGCAGCCACCAAACAGCTTCTAGCTGATGACTCTGCTCAAGGACACCTGAGCTGAGTCAGATTTAACCTACGTCATGCAGGTCATTTGTTTTTAGCTCACTTGCTATGCTGATTTTAAATAGAAAGAGGGAAAAAATGAGCATTTTACAAGACTGTAATGAATTCTAATACAATTTGAAATGTAGAAAAAAGTTCAATCAGCAGCAAGCGTTACAAAACGCTTAACTGGCTCCAACTTTTAATCTTTCCGTGGCAACAGCCTATCGCTCAGCTGCTCGCTTGAACGATGTGCATTCTTGTGGGGACTGAGGCAAAATTGCACTGCTGCACTGTCATAAAAGCTTCATTATTCCTCTCCATTGCTGTGATCTTACTGGAGCGTGCAGTGTGTGGCTGGGTATTAAGTGCTTTTTAAACTGAAGGCTCTCCTGGGAACCGTGCAACGCTGACTCACAGCCAGGTGCTCGCTTTCACACTTCACTCAGAGGAGAGTGGCAGATGGTCCTCCTGAATGAAAAACACACCATACACACATTCCTATGGACACACATTGTTGTCTCAGAACACATATTTAACCACACAGTGAGGTGTAATAATCCGACCGGCAGTTAACTCCTGGGCGTTTAACCAGTTTTCTCTTTTGCTCCTTCTTTTTCGCTTCACATCTGATGCTGCTCCATGCAGGAGGCAGGTTTGTTATGAGCAGCAGTTCACTGACTGCACAAAAGACGGATGGCTCTGTGCTCATGAATACAGCAGTACAGCTTAGTTTTCCTACATAACCTCTCTTGTACGAGCCCACTAACAACATCTGCTTGAGTTACTGAGGGAGGCTGTGCAGGGTTCCTCTGGGAAAACTTTAAGTGCTTCTGATTTAAAGACTCAATATAATTATAACTAACAAAAAGGATAAGATTAAAGAGAGGCAACACATAATACCGCTCTTTACTTACTGAGTATGCACAGTATCATGTGCATACCACATAAGTATGTACACATATACGGTATGTACTAGGCTTTATAATGTAATAGTACTGAACAAAGAAGCATGTATGCACTCTGGACTAGAAATAAAACATTTAGGATTTAAGCACTGAAATCCTTAATGGCAGAGAATTATTAATTAATTCAGTTTAATAGGCTGAGTTTCTCTTGCTCATGTGTAATTAAGCAGAACAAAAAGATATTTGAAATGAATGGAAGGCTATAGTAATGCAGTGATGCAGTTTAGACGTTTTGGATTTGCAGACTTTTAAATTATTTTTTCCAGGTTTTTCCTCTTAATTCTGTAAGACTAAAATACAACATTTTAATAATTCAAAGTAATTCTTGATAATTTCAGTCTAAGAAAATGGCTCTAGAAGGAAAACTACCATATTTTTCACCCTATAAGTCACTTTTTTGCATAATTTGCATGCACTGCTACTTATAGGCCAAAGTATTTATGGATTTTTCCCCATATTTATAAACCAATTTTTGACTCAGATATGACCGTTTTCCTTCATTCTGATGAAAAAAATGAACAGTACCATTTTTTGCCACTATGTGGCAGCAGATTAGTAGTAGCAGTAAGGCATGCTGTTGTATCATAAAATAGGTAATCATGGTTATAATGACAAATTCAAAAAAGTTCAAGACAAAAACAACTGGGGCCTCATGTATCAACCGTGCGCACGCACAAAAAACGTGCGCACGTCACTTTCCACGCAAAACCCCGTATGTATCAAAACTGAACTGAACGTGAATATCTGCGCACCTCCACGCAAGCTCCCCTGTTGGCGTACGCACGTTTCTGTGGTCTTTGTTCCTTTGGCGACACTTACAGGTGATTCTGAGAAACTGTGTCCATGATGTGAAAACAATCATTAATCCCACCAAACACACATGATTAACGATTATTACATCCACATGGACGCAATTAGATGAGTGGATATAAAAGCATGCGCCAAATAGTGGCAACGATATTGACAACAATGAGATGTGATTTCTTTAAATAAGAAGTTAACCAAGCTGTACCAATATGCCTACGTTTAGGTCAGTGTGTAGCGTGCTTGCCTTTAGTTCCAAAGGTCATGAGTTCGAATCTCGCATGGTACAACGTTTTTCTTTTTTTTTTTCCTTCCAGATTTAAATACACATGAAAACTATTTACAAAACAAGAAATCGTCTGCTTCCTTTCATTTCATGTATTGTTCTATTTCTTGTTGTTTCATTAAATAGTTTTCCTGTGTTCTTTGAATCTGGAATAAACAAAATAAAAAAAACGTTGTACCATGCGGGAGTCGATCTCACGACCTTTGGGACGAAGGGCGTGCGCGCTCACCACTAACCTATACAGGCATGTAAGAGCAGCTTGGTCAACTTCTTATTTAAAAGTGGATGGTTTGTTTTGCGCTGAGCGTGCCAAATAAAGCCTTTTTCCGTGCTTCTCTGCCTCACTCAGAAGTGATTCCTGTTCACAGTCCGTGAAGTTCCTCTTTTTTCCACGTTCCGACATGATTTGCAATGGAGCAGAGACGACATTCCTGTCGTGCATGGCATATTTAAATGACTTTGCATATTTATACGGAGGCGTGTCAAAGGCGGAGTCGGCCACTCTCTCATGTGCGCTCAATTCCACGTTGATTGTGATGTACAAAAGGAATGTGCGTGGATACCGGTGTACGCACAGTTTGATAAATCTGGATTTTTTTTGTGCGTAGACACTTTTCTGGATTTGACCGTACGTCACTTTTTAGTAAGAAATCCACGCAAGTCTTTGTACATGAGGCCCCTGGACTTTATTATACTTTATACTTTTTTGTTTTTATCTTGAACTTTGACTGAGAATCTTCACCATCTATTAATGACACAATCGGCTTGCCATAATACCCCCACCTTCGTTCTGCTCACTGCTTGGAGCAAGTCAAACCAGTTGCATCGCCCTGGCAAAATGCAGCTAATTTGACCATTAAAGTGCATTTAATACAAGTAAAAGTTCAACTGAGACACACCTTTGCTATAATTTTGAGCAAACAAACAATTGTTTTTAATTGTTAATCTTGTTAAATTCTTGTTAAATCCCTCCTGTGCACGCTCCCGTGGCTGCCATTTGGCAGCCCATCGGTTTTTGGCACAACACTTCCAGGTTCAGCCCACATTTTCGGGTTGTCAGTGGTAATGTGTAAGAAACGCGACGCGTCAGCGGTGACGCATAATAGATGCAACTTATATGGCAAAGTGACATATTTATGGATTTGTCCACTTTTTTAGACGTATTTGGACTGGTGCAACTTATAGGGCGGTGCGACGGGTACAGCGGAAAATCCGGTAGATTTGAAGTTAAGAAATGGCATTTTTTGACTTTTCTATAATATATGTTGGTGCATCAAGTAAGACGAATCACATACTGCAAAACCATAGTGAATACAGTTCATTCAACCTTTATATATACAGGTTAATCCCATTGAGCCTCAGGGACTCATTTACAAGAGAGACCTGATTAGAGACAATGACAGTATGGGAAGAATAAATAAAAAAATCTCCTAAGGCTGTTATGTAAAGTAGTGTATATGGCATCCTTATATTCACTGCGTGAAAACTAATTACCGGTATGTTTAAATTATTTCTCACAGCAAGATGGAAAAAAAAATGCAAATAATGACATTTAAGTACAATTTTCTGCAAAGACAATATATTAATTGTGGAAACTGAAAGCTTGTCAGGCCAAGATAAAATGGTGCAAATAATTCTAAATTATCATTATTATTGTTTATCTACCATATAAAACTTTAATAAAACCTGACTAATATTATTGTCAGTTGGCTTTGGCCCACTGGAAGGGCGGTTGCCTTCCGATTGGGGGGTTTGATCTCCAACACATCAGCATGTCAGTGTTCCTGGGCGATACGCTGAACACTGCCCCCAGTTTGCTTGTCAGTGTGTGAATGAGGACGTAGAACGTGTTAAAAGTGCAACATAAAACAGAAAGCATTGCACGAGCTTGGGTGTGAATGAAAAACGTTTTAAAGCACTTTGCAGAACATGGAGAGGTTAAAATGGTGTGAACAAAGCTGAAAATATTTTTTTTAGCTTGTTAGTTTTAATCCTTGAGTAGCATTAAGCTATTTTAGAATCAAGTGTTCATCAAATTACCTTAAAATTATTAATGACATGAGACATCAAAGACCACTGCAATGTATTGAGATTATTGCTGGGTTTCAGATGACGTAGCAGTGACGTCACAGAATGCAGATGCGGGGCAAGAAGTAAACGCAGCCGTTTCCTTCTGTTGCTGATTCAGCATCAACATGCCTAAATTCTGTGCCGTTTACGGTTGTTGCAACCGCTCTAATCGAGAGATAGATAAAAGTTATTTTCGTGTTCCGAAAGTAGTATGCTACAAGGGGATTAATTTAAAAAAACTTACAGAAAAAAGACGACAAACGTGGATTACAACCTACGGCTAAAAACAGGAGGTGCAGAAACTGACGAGAGTCTGCAGCGACCACTTTGTTACAGGTAAGGGTCGTATCGTTTAAATCATATTTTCAGATATTTTATTGGACAGTAACTAGAAAGACAGGTAAGATATGTTATGCCCTAGCTTGTGTAGTGGTTCAACACTTGGTTGTTCCCAGAAAAAATCCGATTAGAATGCTAATGTTGTTAGCGGTTAGCTTAGTGCTAGGAAAGGCATTTACGTGTTTTACTTTAAAGTGGTGTCTTATATTTAGGTTGTCCGAGTGCAGCAGGTGATGTACATTCCCAAGACTGGGCCCCCACTGTTAACCTGGGGTACCAAAGAAGTAACGAGTGGCCACAAACAGAAGCATCCCTCCGGCGCAGGGAAAGAGCTAAGGCCTGGAAGCTTCTCTGCACTGAGGAGGCCAACAGTCTGGAAGATGAGCTCTGTGAAGAAAGCTTACCAGCCCCTGAAAACGAACGATTCAAAGGTAAAATAATAATAAATAAAAATACTATTTATTTATTTATAGAATTTCTGAACGTAATTTTTAATAATTAAATATTTGCAGATGCAGAATGCCAGACGGATCTAAGCATGGTTGACCTCACAAAGCTGGAGGATGCAGTGAAAGGCTACACAACTGAGATCTGCGACCTTAAGGAAAAAGTCTCAGTGACTAAATTTACTCCTGAAACCTTCCAGAACAACGATAAAACAAAGTTTTATACGGGACTGCCCAACTTTTTAGTTTTGATGCAAATTTTTCAGCTCTGTGAACCTTATACATCAGCATGTCATCACTGTCAGCACTCTCCAAATTTGAGCAATTTATTATGATACTTATGCATCTCAGATTACATCTGCAGCTTCAAGACCTTGCCTATAGATTTAATGTGTCAAAAGCCACTGTGTCTCGAATTTGTTTTAGAACGATTCATGTTCTCCATGAAAGATTACAATTCTTAATAGAGTGGCCTGAGCGACAAGTAATTCAATCAACTATATTTATATAAATATTTTAAGTTTAAATGATTATACATGTATTTATCATTTAAAGTAAATCAAAAGTAAATTAAATCACTAATACTGTTACAGACCATATTTGTACATGTTAATTGTTCATGAAGACAAAAAAAAAATTTACCCAATAAGGTTGAATATTTTTAATTTATTCAATGAACTCCATAACCAATCTTTGTGAATATTGGTCAGTTAAAATGACATGAGTTTTGCTATTGAAATAAAAACATTTTTCTGAAGTAGACTCATTTTGCAACATTTGTGACATATGACATTTGTATGTGCTGTTATTTAACATATTAGAACACCTTTGAAATTCACAAGCTAATCTCATATTGATTTAAATATATCATTTGATTTAACATACTTAACTTTTCAATTAAGATTATTGTAAATAAGATTATTGTAAATAAAAAACAGCTGTCATGACATGTAACAACATCACATGACCCTTCTGCAGAGTGCTTGCTACAGGTGTAGCTGAAACATGTTATGGTAGTGACAAATGTTTTTGGGGAAAAAAAGAGCAACTGTTTAAATTTGTATAAACTTTTCAAACTCCTTTCATCAACTACTCCAAATAACATTCTTGATTCTTAGATTGGTTAGTCACGTGTGGATTTCTGTCCCAGGATTTCAGGTAGGATGCAATGTGTAAAATAGTGCTGAATTTTGGGAACTGCTGTTTCCCACAGCTGGTCATCTGGCAGAATTCTTTCCACATAAATATCATTTTCACTCCATACTACAAAATCACAATATTGTACATCCACAATGTGAATCTGATCCTGGAGCTGATGGTAATAAGGATGGTTCCTATCCAGTTGTACAGAATCTCCAACCTTGACGAGACGACGAGACAAAAACCAGGCTGTCCAGCACACATCCTCAGACCGACTTCATGCTGTTTGCTCTGTGGGCACTGAAGGACAAGACAATGAAACTTAGACATAAAAAATAAATACGGTAGTCTCCAAAACATTTCAATATGATACTTTTTTAAAGATTGTGTTTCACTCATTTCACTATCCAACACCAATGTTAGAAAATGAGACTATATTTATGTCTCTGTCAACCAGGTGTGTTCCACAGGTAAGAATGTATTAATCTGGACTAAGTTTTAAAAGGTGATGGAAAGGTCACACATTTTTTAACTGGAAACAAGGCAACATCCCACAAACTGCAAGACCATCCCCAAAACTACGGCTACATGCTGTGAAATATGCAAACAACAAAGATTTGAGTAAAAAATTATAGTTGTAACATTCATACTGTGAGGTGCGCAAAGTCTGCAGTGCAGTACCCTAATGCATGCTCAATAATCCAGGTAGAAAAATCTAAAAAAGCTAAGTCTGCAGTGCAGTAGTCCAAACCTTTTGAGAAATAAATTTTACCTTGATTTCACACACCCTGGCTCCATGACAGTCACATGAAACGACTCCATCTGGTGAGGCTCCCATGTATGGCCACCTTGAGTTTAACCAGCTAGTATCTGAAGTTACAAAGAAGATACGATCACCTTGATGATACTGTATTATCAAAACAAAAAAAATCATAATATTTTCAGTACATTAACTTACCTTTTTAATGGAGTTACTGTAGATCTCTGACCTACAGTGTAGAAATGCATATGACTCAACGTTAACACATACAACTCCAGCACGAATTTGGCTTTACAGAAGCTAAATATATTATTTTTAAGTAGATCCACGCACATAGAAATAACAGGGGGCTAACTAAACTTGTTGTTAGCATTAGCGATAGCGTAGTTAGCATAGGCTAATTACTAAATAAATAATACATCTCACTACTCACCCGGGCAGAAACAAGTCGACAACCATTTAAAGCTTCTTTTGATCCTAAATGGTTAACCCAAAACTCGTCCTCGCCAGTTTATTTAGGGCTTTGGCATACTTGCTGTAATCCATTCTGCTGTGTTTTGAACTGGGGAAAATCACTTCCTGCCCCGCATCTGAATTTCGCGCCACTTCCGGGTCACGTGATTGCAACCCAGCAATACTGTATACCATATTTTCCGGCATATAAGTCACATATTTGGATAGATTTGCCAGTTCTGCGACTTATACACCAAAGTGATTTATATGTTTGTTTTTTTCATATTCATGATGCGATTTTTGACTGACGCTTTAAATGTTCATTCATACTGACATGAACCAGCGTAAACATTACCATTTGCAGCCACTAGAGGTGCAAGAGGGCCCTCTAGGCTTTTGACAACTACCGGGAGGCATATATGTTGTTCCTGTACTGCTACCCCTGCCAAACCTTGGCCATTAAGTGCATTGATTAAGGAAAAAGTTAAACTGAGACACACCTCTGATATAATGTCGAGCAAAAAAATAATTGTTTATACAGGGAACCCCCGTGTTACGAACGAGTTCGGGACCTAAGAACGGTTCGCAGCTCGATTCTGCCGTAGGTAGGGGGTGAAAATTATTATTTTTTTAAAATTATTCATTCATTCATTCATTCAACCTTTATTTATCATGCTAACGGAGCGCGCGCACACATTTAAGCATGTACAGTAGTGTACTGTAATGTTAAACATTGCTATTCACATTTACAGAATAAATAAAAATATATTTTCTTACTTTGAGATGGTCAAAGCCGACATCTTAGGTTGCCATGCGTTGATTGTTGTCGGGCCGAGCAGCGCGGCGGCCGGCCAGTGAACCACCGCAGCTGCTCCAGACCTGTGTTAGCTAGCTGGCTAGCTTCTGCTAGCCAAGCCATGAGCTGGTGTTGGAGCGGCGGCGCGATCAATCTGCAGCTGCTGCTGCTGCCTGAGACATCCACAAAGTTCACAGAGACGTTTCCAGCTCGTAATTAATCCATATGAAGCCATCCTGGTCACCAGTCTTCGGCCGGCTACCGTGTTAGCTCCCGTGTTAGCTTCTGGAGCTAGCCAGGCCAGAGCCTGGCCGGAGGTGTTCGCGCGGCGGCCTGGCACGATCAGCGATAAATCCGCTGCTGCCTGAGACATCCACAAAGTTCACAGAGACGTTTCCAGCTCGTAATTAATCCATATGAAGCCATCCTGGTCACCAGTCTTCGGCTGGCTCCCGGGCAGCTAACCTAAAATGGCGTCCGGTGTTCTGTGACCGGAGACCCCAGTGACTGAACCTAAAATGGCGTCCGGTGTTCTACATTAATTTGTGACCGTGTAAACTGAAGACCTACTTCCTGTTGCCCAAGATTGCTCAAAAATGATCAGAAATGATCTTTTTTATCATAATTATTATTTATAAAGCCTTTAAAACAACCACAGCTGCAACAAAGTGATGTACACATGAAATTAAGAACATTTAAACACACACACAAAAAAAAAAATTATTATTATTTTTTTTAATACAGTCATTTCATATTTTTATTAAATATGATATGTTCGTAGGTCCCGTTGTTCGTAGGTCGATGGAGTCGTAAGTGGGGGGTTACCTGTAAATGTTAATCTTCTTAAGTTTAAAAAAACTGCAACAGCGAGTCCTACATGCGCACTCCTGCAGCCTTCAATCGATTTTTGGCATGACACCGGCCCACGTTTTCCAGGGGTCAGCAATGATGCATAATGAACTTGACACATGGTATATATATATATATGAATAT
>JBBPBX010000737.1:15536-64100 GCA_038048925.1 Garcialebias charrua | reverse complement strand
TATGAAAATACAATAGTTAATATCTTACTGTAGCAGAGACTGTAGCTCTTTGAATGCTAAACTGGTGGCGGATTACATGTCTTTAAAAGAGCAATCACAAGAAGCACTATGAATTCTTCAAGAGTTCTTTTATGACAACAGCCATTCATGTTGGCATTGACCCCATTATTCCTCTTAACTGAGGCTGTTCAACGTGTTGTCTACAACAGGTAAGATACTTTCTCAAACGAAGCATGCCGTGCATTGTTGGAATTAAAAGACAAAGCAACAAACAATAAACAGAAAAACAAACTAATCCGAACGTAACAAAAGGAAATGTTCAGGGTACAATTTTTATGATCTGCCTTTTAGAGTTGCTCTTACTGTGAGCAACACAGGACGTGAACACTTGTACAGGAAATCACAGAGTAATTAAAGGAGGATGTATTTTTTAACGAGGAAATCCTGTGCACTGAATTCCCAAAATGTTGTGTGATCAAGGCAATCACCAAACGTGGGAGATCCATTCACCGGAGATTTAGCAATTGTTTCTGGCACAATGATGCTTTTAAATGACAGCGTTTGAACATGGAGAATGAAGAAAAAATAATTCCTGCACACTATTTGCCATTTATTTGTTATAATTACATTGCGTTACACCTATCAAACATAATGGTTTATTACAAATCTGCAAAAGGTGGTTCCATTAAAGGTTGTCTTCCTTCATTATACTGTAGTGTTTTGTGAAACAGAACACATTCATGTTTACTCAACACTGATGCATTATGGCTTTATGAAGATTTTCAAGTGTTTTATCAACAGCTGTATAATAATGCACCCAGCAGAGTAACGTAAATCAGAACTTAAAAGTGAAAATTAAAGGATTAAGCTCTGAAAAGTCCCAGCTGAGGTAAGTTGTCAATAAAGGCACATTTGACCAAACTAATTCATGTAAATACCACAAACTGATGGCAAATGATTTGTGTGTCCTGTGAAATTCCTGTATGACTTAATTTCACCTGGATGACCATTAACAAGAGATGCAGAAGAAATATTCTTCTTTTTGTCTGAAGAATTACCCGTATTTTTTAACAAACTCTCAAGGATAAATGTTTTCTTTCTGAATGTCCCGATGTTTATTAAAAAAATTTGATATGAAAACATGTTTTTATATCCATTTTTTTTTAAGAAACAGCAGGTTTAGCCATTTTGTCAAATGTGTGTTAAGTACTGTATGACTCTTGGCTGCTATCATGCCAAACTTCAGCTCCATATCTGAAGATCTAACTAATCTAGAGACATCACTGTCTTGACTGAGGTACCAGCAACACACAAGAGTATCTGTTTTAAATGCCATTGTGTGCAAAACATCACAGAAACAACGAATTACGCAGTTTAAAAAAAAGATCTCTTTTTATGACCCATACTTTTGTACCTCTTTTTCTTCTTTGTGGGTTTTTCAGAGCTGACCATAAACATCTAAATAAATAATGTAATTTTAGTTTATGATAAGTATTCATTTGATGATCAAGACTCAAAGGTTTCTTACATAACACAATGTGGTCTGAAGACACAGATGGGCTGAAGATCAGATGTGGAAGAAATGAATCCACGCTGCATGTTCTAGTACAAATGTAACATTTTACTGCTGTTGGCATCACAGTTTAGTGGAACAGCTGTCTATATTAATTCAGAACATGCACATACGTACTGTATAGTTATTGCATATTGAATGAATTTGTGATCATAATAACCATTTGTATTCTCCTGGGCGCTAAGTATTAACTCCGAATGCTTCGATAAACAAAATGGACTCAGTTGGATGTATTTCCTTTATAACTTAGCAGGAAGTAAAATGCAAAATGTAAACGATCACAACCAGCGTATAAAGATAAAGAGATTAAAGTGATCATTTTGGTGTAACTGCAAGTCTGTTCTGGTCAAATATTGATCAACACAGCAGCAAATCAGAAACTATATCTGTTGTCGTGGTTACGACATGTTCGCCAGATGTTTTCTGTTTAATCAGAGCAACTCGTTGCTTGTTGAGCTCTCAAGGAAACGCAGGCAAGCCTGCTAGCTGCACATCTTCACATCTTATCCTGTTTTCATGTGCATGCTCCAACTATTTTTATTTTCCACTCTATTTTAATACATTGGCTTGATTTTTATTTTTATTTTTTTGACGGCAGTAAGTTGCTGTGGTTATATTTACTGCCTCTAAGCAGAACTTTACGATAATTATAATAAAAATGCCTCAAGGAAAGCAACAACAAACACATGAAATTGGAACATATTTGGCTGAGGGGCCTAAAGTGAATGACGCTGTAAATGTCTGACATTTAGGAAGTCGACCTACGTTGTGTTGAGTCTGCTGCTTCATCAAAGCAACAGACCTATTTAAATAATAAAAACAACGATGTACTTGTATTTATTGTGTAAGTAAAGTAAAGTGCTATGTGTTGTCATCATTGTTGTCATCATGACTTGGTAAATGTGTCAGCACTACTTAAATGTGTTCTTTTTGCCGATGACACCACTTTTTTCAGTTCGGGTAATGACATAAAACAGATTTTGGATATGATGAAAACAGAATTTATAAAAATACAAACTTGGTTTAAATTAAACAAATTATCTTTGAATTTAGATAAAACTAACTACATGATTTTCAGTAACAAAAAGGGAATTGTTGATGACGATCCATTTGAAATTGAAGATGTTGTGATCTGTAAAGTGAGTGAAGTGAAGTTTCTGGGTGTTATCATTGATGACAAACTGACATGGAAACATCATGTAAATTCCATTAAAAAAAACTAGCTAGAGCAATTGCAGTACTGTATAAAGTCAGGGATTTTTTAATTGATAAAGCTTTACATATGTTGTATAACACAATCATTGCTCCACATTTAATCTATTGTATTGAGGTTTGGGGAAAAGCATGCAAAACTATTACAAAGCCTGTTTTTATTTTACAAAAGAGAGCTGTAAGAGTAATCACCAGAAAACATTTCACTCACCCTTCAAACACTTTGTTTATTCAACTAAACTTATTGAAATTCCAGGAATTGGTAGAATATAGTATTTTATCAATTATGTATAGGGCTCATAATAACACATTACCTTTAAATATCCAAAGAAATTTTATAAAAAGACAAAGTTATTACAATCTCAAAGGGACAGAGATATTCATCAAACCACAATTCAGAACCAGCTTAAAAGGACGGTCTACCTCAATTCAGGGAATTCGATTGTGGAATGCTCTGGAGAGTGATGTTAAAAATGAAAAATCAATGTATACATTTAAGAAAAAGGTCAAAAAGGACTTGCTCAAAAACTATATATGATGTAATCTTGCGTGTTTGTGTATTACAATTATGTTGTACTTATGATGTACGTTTGTGTATTACAGTTAGAAAAATTAAGTAGAGTTATTCATTTTATGAAGCAGTTTGTGTATTACAGTTAGAAAAATTAAGTAGAATTATTCATTTTTGTGATGAATTTGTGTATTTCAATTAGGAAAATTAAGTAGAATTAAGTAGAATTATTCATTTTATGATCTAGTTTGTGTATTACAGTTAGGAAAATTAAGTAGAAAAAATAATTAAAAAAATAGGAAAATTAAATAAAATTATAAAAAAAAAAAATAAAAAAAAAATTAGAATTAGAAAATTAATTAGAATTATGGGTGATGTAGTTTGTGTATTACAGTTAGAAATATTAAGTAGAATTATTCATTTTGTGATCTAGTTTATGTTTTACAGTCAGGAAAATTAAGTAGAATTATTCATTTTGTGATGTAGTTTGTGTATTACAGTTAGGAAAATAGGTAGAACTATTCATTCTGTGATGTTGCTTGAAAGTTATCATTGGTTGAACAAACTGTGAAATAGGGGCAGATATAATAAGATTTCATCTTCTTTCTGCTCCCTTCATTTTATCCTACTTGTAATCTTGTATCTGATGAAACTGTCTTGTATTGTTCTTTTAAAATGAATGAATAAACATCAAATCAAATCAAAAAATTGTATGTTTCCATACAATGATGAAATTGGTTCTCTACATTTAACCATTACACCTGGGATACACCCAGTGGGCAGCTATGTAAGCACCTGGGGAGCAATTAGGGATAGGTGTCTTGCTCAGAGACACCACGACATGTGGGAATGGCTGGTGATTGAACCTGGGGCTTTCAGGTTCGAGTCAGCTGCCCTGTCTCTACCCCATTAACTTTACACCAAAAGCTGAATACAACCTGAATTGTACCTGAATAATGACATCTGTTCTTTTAAATAAAGTTGTACCTGTCCCAAACTGCAGACCTTTTGGCAGTCTCTATTTAACCCCTTCTCTGGGATATGTGAGAAAACTCTGCACCCATCACCACTCACCACTCATTTCACTGTTCGGGGTGGTCCCTGTGGATACGTCCTTCAGTAAGTTTGAGAAGGATGGAATTGCTTTTGGCTCTCTCCTGGTCAGAGGACTGGTTTTGGGCAATTCATTCATTCATTCATTCAACCTTTATTTATACAGGCTAGCCTCGTTGAGTCACGGGGACTCATTTACAAGAGGGACCTGTCTCACTCACACCAAACAACCATCCACTCTCACACTCACACCTAGGGTCAATTTAGAGTCACCAATCAGCCTAACAAGCATGTTTTTTGGTCTGTGGGAGGAAACCGGAGTACCCGGAGGAAACCCACGCATGCACGGGGAGAACATGCAAACTCCACCCAGAAAGGCCCCGGACCGGGATTTGAACCGGCAACCTTCTCGCTGAGAGGCAGCAGCTCTACCAGTTGTGCCACCGTGCTGCCCAATTGGAAGGACCCACACACAGTGCCGGCCCAAGCCTGGGGCCATAAGCAAAATGTGGTTTGGGGCCCTCTATTTCTGCTAATAATGTGGATAACTGCGATCATCAGTGAGATGATCAGATCATTCACTCAGCTAACATCATTTCAACCTTTATTTATACAGGTTAATCCCATTAAGCCTCGAGGACTCATTTACAAGAGAGACTTGGTTTCAACAAAGAGTGATGACAACAATAGACAATCATAGGAGAGGCATACAGATTTTTTTTTTTTACGTTAAAAAATATGTCAAAGTAGCAAAACAACTGGATTATAAGACAAATATAGAATGCTAAAAACAGGAACATGTCTGCATTGGTTCTTGCCAGGATTCCGACAGATTCTTAAATCCATTTAGAGAAGTCAAGGTCGAGAGCTTCAGATCTTTTTGTAAGATATTCCAAGAAGCAGGAGCAGAGAAGGAGAAGGCCCTTTTTCCAAGTTCAGTCCTCACTGATGGAACACTGCAGGTAATCATGTCCTGCAATTGCACGCTGTAGCTGCACTCACACAGAGACATGTAGGAGGAGATGTATGAGGGCAGCAGACCAAGAAGTGATTTAAAGATGAAAATGTACCAGTGGAAAAGTCTGCATAAATTTAATGATGTCCAGCTAAACAGTGAATACAGGGTGCAGTGGTGGGTACGATAATCACAACCAGTTATGAATCCCTGGGACCACTAGGGGGCCCCTAACTTAGGGGGCCCCCTAGTGGTCCCAGGGCCCTAAGTAGCTGCTTAATTTGCTTATGCATTGGGCTGGCCCTCCCCACAGCATATGTAAATGGGACAAAAGAGGTGATGTACCATATTCAAGAGACCTGAGGGGTTCTGTTGTTTTAGGCACGTGACCGCCTTTTGTGTTGTATGTTGAAAACATGTCAGAGTGAAAAACTTTAATTAGTCTTTTAGTTCATTTGTTTGACTGTTCTTTGTGTTTTGTATGTTCAAAATGAAAAAACAACAAAAAAGAATAAAAAGACGGATTAAAGTTATTCACAATCACAATTCTATACTTTGTGATTTATTTTTTATTTTTATTTTTTATTTCAAGTACCGGTAGTTTAATAAAGTTTCTTTCAGCTGCTCCTGTCTGTAGTGGTCTTGACAGTGAACAAATTCACACGAAACATTTGGCAGTTTTTTTATTTTTATTAATTTTTTACAAGGGATGCTCTTCCTGATGCAACCTGGGCTCAAACCTTTAACCTCAGGAATTATAAGAGCGCAGCACAGACCACTGAGCTACTGCGGCACATTTCACACACTTCAATGCTCTTTATTTATTAAATTGTTTTGTTTGTCTAATTAAGTAGACCAGACCCTGGCAAAAACATTTTGAAACACACACACACACACACACAAGTTTGTTTTTCTATCTTTGTGGGGCCATTGCATTGACTTCCATTCATTTTTCATTCATTTCTATAGCCTAACCCTGACCTTTACCCTAAACCTAACCATTACAAATACATACCTTACCCTAAACTTAACACATCCACACCTTAGTCCTAACCCCTAACCCACCAACGGGACTTCTTCTTATGGGGCCCGGGCTTTGGGCCCCATAAGAAGCAGTTGGTCCTCACAATTTGGTATAACTCAGAAAAATCCATCCACTCTCACACTCACACCTAGGGACAATTTAGAGTCACCAATCAGCCTAACAAGCATGTTTTTTGGTCTGTGGGAGGAAACCGGAGTACCCGGAGGAAACCCACGCATGCACGGGGAGAACATGCAAACTCCACCCAGAAAGGCCCCGGACCGGGATTTGAACCGGCAACCTTCTCGCTGAGAGGCAGCAGCTTCTACCAGTATGCCACCGTGCTGCCCACATCTTATCCTGTTTTGGTGTGAAGACTGTCCCACACATTTGAATGCATATTGACTCCAGATGGAGTCACAGTTTAAATCAGTGGATGAACACCAACTGACATAACACAAACAAGGACACACACACACAATGAAAACTTTTTTGCATTGTTTTACAAATTTGTACATAATTTCTCGAGAAATAGTGGAGGTTTACAAAACTTGTAAAAATTATTGCTTTTTTCATGTTTTAAGCAAGTGTAACCCAGGCTAAAATAACCTTTATTGTTGTATCCATTTTATTTATTTGGCTATTAAACAGATTAATAGGAAATAAATAAATAAATAAATAAATAAATAAATAAATAAATAGAGAAATAAATAGGAAATAGGTCTAAAATGGTTGAAACCATAAAGGATAATGATTACAGGTATTTTAAAGGTAATATTTGGTGTAATTATCTTTTATTGTGTTGAAATCTGTACACAAAGAGGTTATTTTGGTCACAGTATTTAATGTAAGCAGAAGACTTTTATTTTGAAAGGTTGCCTGCATGTGCAGCTCACGTGACTGGTCCAGCAGCCGTTAAGTTTTGTTTTCCTCTGCGCATGTGCAGCTCACATGACTGGTCCCACAGCCGTTGGGTTCTGTTTCCCTCTGCGCATGTGCAGCAGAGTGTATAAATACAAGTCACCTGAAGCGGGAAAGTCAGAGACTGAAAAGCAATGAAGCGGAACGCTTTGTTGTAAAAGAAAGAGAAGAAGAGAGGAGAAAGTTAGAGAAACGTTGATCAGAAAGGTGCCTGTCGCCTGAGAAAACTCTTTAGACGTAAAGAGTGGTTTCTGCACTTTTTTCCTCGACCTGACTGCGTTCAGGAATTTTATTTTCTGAACAGAACTGAACTTGGCTTTCTTTTTTTTTTTTGGCTTTTCTTTTTGTGTGTGTGCTGGAAAGCTTCTTTCCAGTTTTCTGAGAAAGCTTCTAGAACCTTCTGGAAAGCCTTGCTGAGGGTGTTTCAACGGTTCTGCTGAGTCAGGAGCTGGACCGGAAGTTCCCTGTCAGCAGCTGTGTCCAGACTGAATTCAGATGGCGAGTCAGTACCCCAGGAATTAAGGACCGCCCAGCAGAAGCTCCGCCTCCTGCTGGAACACTTCATCTTACCCAAAGAAAAGTGGTATGATCCAAATTGTTCCCGCCTCTCTAAAAAAAGAGCAGTGGACTCAGAACTGATTTTCAACCTGTAGAACTCTTCATGAGAGAAGGGAAAAGGTCGAATTGATTACACATTATTCAGTTTACTGAATTTCTGTGGTTCTTTTTACATTTTTTTTTTCTTAAATCCCAATTAATATTTATTAAGTTGTGAACTGTAAATTGTTGTTGGGTTTTTGAATTTAAAAATAGATAAGATTTATTTTGAGAAGTAGTTAATTTAGAAAACTAAATAGCTTAAATTCTTAAAGGAGCACTAATCTTTTAAATTAGGTTTAAAAGATTAATTAGCTGTAAATTAAATAAATTGCAGTATTAAATTGAAATAAACTAGAATACAAATTAGATATAAAATAAATAGCAACCCTTAATTACCATTTAGTGTTTATTGAACTTCTAAGAAGAGGTTAATAAATTACCAAAAAGGGAACAAGGGATTTATTTATATCGTTTTGAGTGTAATTGTATGTGATTGTGTGTATTGTTGTTGTTTATTCATTTGTTTTTATTAAATGATAAGCTGGCAGTTCAACTTTCACATTGTGGTCTGAGTCAATAATTTAAGGTTTACTATTTTACTTCTTTCTCTTTTTGCTCCAGAAGTCGAACCTGGTAACTAGCCCTTAACCTAACTAGACTGTAAACACGCCATGAGCGTTGTTTAGATAATTGGCAAACTAGCCAAGATTAATAGCGTGTCATAGGTGTTACACAAGTTTGTGTTGTGTGATTCTAGTCACTTCAGTTCAGTTTATTTATATAGCACCATATCACACCAAAGTTGTCTCAGGGCACTTTACAAAAACATTCATGTACGGTACATAGAAAAGCCAATTAATAAACGTCTCTATCTAAGGAAGCAGCAGACTTGTTGAATCTTCACTTTGTCTCAGTCTCCCATCCTGAGCAAGCACAATGGCAACAGTGGAAAGGAAAAACTCCCTTTAACAGGAAGAAACCTTCATCAGAACCAGGCTCATGACAAGCTGCCTTCTACTTTGACCTGCTGGTTTTAAGAGGAACAGGAAGTAGAAACAGACAAACACGGAATGGCCGGTCCAGATGTGGGTCCATGTGAAACTGAAAGATAAAAACACAAGTCAAGGATAGAAAAAAAGAATTACAAATACAAAACAGGTTGAGCAGAGTAAGTAAAGACTGTCGCAGAGTGAGGAAATGTGGTCAGTTTGTCCTACAGCAGTCTAAGTTTACAGCAGCATAACAAGCCAACCTATAGCATTTATCAAAAAAGAAAGTCTTAGTCTTCAAACTGGACAATGTGTCAGCCTCATGGACAGAAACTGGAAGTTTGTTCCACAAGAGAGGAGCCTGAGAACTGGAAGATCTTCCCCCCATTCTGCGTTTGGAAACTCTAGGAACCACAAGTAAACCTGCAGTCTGAGAGCGAAGTGCTCTGTTAGGAAAATATGGAACAATAAGATCTGTAATATAAGATGGATAAGATTTCAAAGACAACATTAATACATACTTTACTGTATGTGTTAACAGGGAGCTACTGTGGGAAGTAGGAGTGTAGAGGGTGCTGCAGCTGCAGCACCACCTAAAGGATTCCTGAAAAGATGTCCCAATGCATAATGAAAAGATGATTAAAAACAGATTCTGTTAGTGGTGCTCACGTTTAAATCCTGACAACAGCTCAGTAATACTCAGTTTTGTAAACCTGATATGTAAGCCATCACTGTTGTGGAACATTGTCACAACTGCTCAGATAAATAATGATAAATTATTACTTTTAAACATGAACGTTCCTGATGACTATTTTATATATGAATGTTGTTGTTCAGTGCCCGGAGACAACGTCTGTAGTGACTTGGCACCATAGAAATAAATTGAATTGAAATTAAAAGCATGAAACAAAGCAGATTAGTGACTGCAACTTTAAAATTATTATTATTATCAAAATTATAGATCATATTTTTCAATGTCCATAAATAAGACAACATGATCTGCCAGTGTGTGAGTTTCACTGGTGTTTAGGCTCATACAAATTCACATCACCTGCAACTGAAACACCTTCTTTTCCTTCAGCTGGGATCAGGAAACTAACTTTACTTTACTTATGTCGCTCACTTCAAGAGATCTGCTGCTTCTTAACTTCTTTCCCTGGAGGAATGATCAGATTAGGAACCACTGCATGTCTGACTGGAACAAGAGGAAAAGCATGTTCTTGTTTCTCTGGTGGTGAGTTTAAAGTCTGGTGCTGCCCTCTGCTGGCCGTGTGCTTCATCCAAAGACACAAATTGGGAAAATTACAGTACTGTACAGTACTGTATTTATTTTTCCTTGTCAGCCGGTCTGCAGCAAGCAAACTGGCATAAATGTGTTTTTTTTTTTCTACTCCAGATGCCCTTTCTGACAAAATGTCAGCGTTACGAGAGCGCAGCGCTGACCACCAAGCCACTGTTGTCCCCCAAGTTGTGAACATTATTCAGCTTAATGCTATAAATCATCCTGGAACGATATCAAATGCTCAGAGCGCTCTTTGGAATGGAAATCATTCTGGTCTGCACCAAAACATGTTTTTAATACCTCTTTTGGTCTCTATTTCTACATTTCTGACCTCCTGGTGTGAAGACTGTCCCACACATTTGAATGCATATTGACTCCAGATGGAGTCACAGTTTAAATCAGTGGATTCAAATTCAAAAACATCCCTGAGCAGATCATCCCTGCAGCCAAGCTGCAAGATTTTAATGTGCAGAATCTCAATGTGTTTGGGAAAAGAGACAGAGCCATGCAAACTTGTTGTAATTTGTTTCTGCCAGCTGTTTAGAGTTTGATGTTGAGTACCATCTTGGATGTCGTGCTTGTTTGTTTGAGACAAAGCTTCCCTCAGGCCTCATTCCCTGCTCAGACCTTTGTGTTGCTCCGTACTTCTGCTATACGAGAAAAGATGACTCTACAAGATGTCCTCTGATGTGTCTGATGTGTAGTTCTAAGTTGCAGAGTTTGCATTGGTTGCATCTTCTTTTACTTCTTCATTCTGTTGGTTTGTTTGTGGCGTGTACTCATCTTTCAGTTTTTTAAAAGAACAATTCTGTAAAGACCTTCAAAACCTTGTCGGCTGACAAAAGTTCAAGTTCAAGTCAACTTTATTGTCAATGCCATCAATTATGGCACATGAGGTGGAACAAAATTATGCACACAGGGTCCAGTTATACAAAAAAAAAAGCAAAATACTGTACAAGTATAAAAAGAAACAGTAAATAAGGATTGTAGATATACAGTAAGATATATGCTAACAAACGCCAAATGGTACACTAAAAGATCTAAGATATACACTAATCACTATTAATGTAAAACAATATGCCATATCAAGAGCAGCCAGAACATGAGTCTGTGGTGAGTGGATAGGTTTGAATGAATACAGCAGCATGAGATCAGTAGCATGAGATCAGCAGCATGAGGTCAGCAGCATGAGATACCATATTTTTCGGACTATAAGGCACATTAAACAATAGAAGTTCATTTGGACAGATTTTTGAGCGCCGTGTACCACATCAAATCAGTTTGAGGTCAGTAAACAACCAGAATTAATACATAAGGTGCACCGGATTATGACGCTCACTGAGACTTTTTGAGAAAATTAAAGGATTTTCAGTGTGCTTTATAATCTGAAAAATATGGTAATCAACAGCACGAGATAATCATTGGCAGACTAAAGTAAATCGGTGCATCCAGACAGCAAAGGGTTAACCCTTCACAAAGCTGCAGCAGGAGAAATGTGTGCGTGGCAGAGAAGGAGATCAGCTGATCAGCTGCAGGAGGGAGCTTTCCCCTGCACTTGTGGTCTTCACACATGGTGTAAAATAATTTAAAACAATTTATTTTAAATAAACAACCCATGGCTCATCCACCAATTAGCCATTTGTGTCATGTCCAAGCTTACGTTGAAAATCTGTGATATAGCGAAGGCGAAGTAGCGAGGTACAACTTACTGTACAGTGATTTTTCTTTTTCTTACAGTGATTATTCTGGTTAGAGATTCATGAGTCTAACAACTTCAGGGTAGAAGCTGTTCCTCAGTCTAGTGGTTCTACATTTGATGCTCCACAACCTCCTGCCTGATGGGAGTGGGCAAAAATTGTGTGTGCAGGGTGAGTGGGGTGCTTCATGATGCAGGTGGCCCTCTTCCTGCATCTAGAGGTGTAGATGTCTGGAGACTGACTCCAACAAACAGTCCCCACCTGCCTGAAGACCGCCACCATCATCCCAGTCCCAAAAAGCTCCACAGTGACTGGTCTGAATGACTATCGGCCAGTGGCCCTCACCCCAATAGTTGCAAAATGCTTCGAAAAACTGGTCATGAACCACATCAAAACAACTGTCAACATCAACGAGGACCCTCATCAGTATACCGCGAGAACCGATCAACAGAGGACGCCATCTCCTCTGTGGTCCACACTGCTCTCACCCACCTGGAACAGAAGGACTCCTACGTCCGTCTACTCTTTGTGGACTTCACATCTGCCTTCAACACCATGATCCCCCAAACTCTGATGGACAAACTATCCACACTTAGACTAAGCCCCTCCATTTGTAACTGGGTCCTAGACTTTTTAACAAACAGACCTCAGTCCGTGAAGATCCACAACCTCTCCTCCTCCACCATTACCCTCAGCACTAGTTCTCCTCAAGGATGTGTGTTGAGCCCCCTTCTGTTCACTTTGCTCACATATGATTGTGCAGCCACCCATCCAGGTTGTCATATTGTAAAGTTTGCAGATGATACAGCGGTGGTGGGATGCATCACAAACAATGATGAGTCCAGCTACAGGCAGGAGGTGGAACAACTGGAGAGCTGGTGCAAAGAGAATAACCTTCACATGAATGTGAAGAAGACAAAGGAGATGATTGTGGACTTCAGAAGGAACAAACACACCACACCCCACTGAACATAAGAGGATCTGTGGTGGAAGTGGTCTCCAGCTACAAGTACTTGGGTGTACACATGAATGATAACCTCAGCTGGAGCAACAACACCACCAGCCTGATCAAGAAAGGTCATCAGAGACTCTACTTCCTCAGACGGCTGAGACGAGCTGGTCTGAGTAGCCCAGTCCTCACCTCCTTCTACAGGTGTGCAGTGGAGAGCATCCTGTGCTCCAGCATCAACGTGTGGCATGGAGGCTGCACAGCTGCAGAAAGAAAAGCTTTACAGAGAGTGGTGAAGGCTGCACAGAAGTCTGTTGGAGTCAGTCTCCCCACCATCACAGACATTTACACCTCCAGATGCAGGAAAAGAGCCACCTGCATCATGAAAGACCTCACTCACCCAGCACACTCACTCTTTGCCCCACTCCCCTCAGGACGGAGGTTGAGGAGCATCAAATGTAGAACCACTAGACTGAGGAACAGCTTCTACCCTGAGGCTGTTAGACTCATGAATAAATAAATAATAAGAATAATCACTGTGAAATATCACATCATGCTGATGCTGATCTGTTTTCTTGTTGCTGTGTTCATCTGTGACCATCTGCTCATAAAGACTCATGTTCGTGCTGCTGTTTGTAATGATGTTTTTCTATTACTCTAGGGCTTAGTGTATTTCTAGTTGGATGTTTTTCTTAGTTCATATCCTAGATGTTATTACTGTTTTTCTCTTACATTTTGTTGTTGGATGTAACTGGGACCCTGTGTACATAATCTCATTTCATCACATGTACTACATGCGGTGCAAATGACAATAAAGACTCTCTGACTCTGAACATCTTCTGTGCAACCTTCACCACTCTCTGCAAAGCTTTTCTTTCTGCACCTGTGCAGCCTCCATGCCACACGTTGATGCTGGAGCACAGGATGCTCTCCACTGCACACCTGTAGAAGGAGGTGAGGACTGGGCTGCTCAGACCAGCTCGTCTCAGCCGCCTGAGGAGAGATAGATACTAAAGATACAAGTCAAGTCAAGTCACGCTGTGGCGAAAGCAAACCATTACATTAACCAGTGGATGGATTTTAATGTAACTCTCATAAAGTACTCTTTGGGTGTACCTTTACAACTTATTACCTTTTGGAGACATCCCAGTTCTAGATGTGATGATGTAAAGCAACAATATAAAACACAACACGTGGCTACAACTGAGTCAAATTTACAGCTTTCAGATTAATGCTCAGTGTGGTAGTAGGTCTAAGCGGCATGCGGCTTGGGTGGTTGCTGAGGCAAAAACTCGGGCGTGGGAGGAGATCGGAGAGGCCATGGAGAATGACTTCCATACGGCTTCGAGGCGATTCTGGTCCACCATCCGGCATCTCAGGGGGGGAAAGCGGTACGCGACCAACACCATTTATGGTGGGGATGGCGTGCTGTTGACCTCAACTCGGGATGTTGTGAGTCGGTGGGCGGAGTACTTCGAAGACCTCCTCAATCCTACTGGCACGTCTTCCACTGAGGAAGCGGAGCCTGGGGACTTTGGGTCGGGCTCTCCAATCTCTGGAGCTGAGGTCACCGAGGTGGTTAAAAAGCTCCGCGGTGGCAGGGCTCCAGGGGTGGATGAGATTCGCCCTGAGTTCCTTAGGGCTCTGGATGTTGTGGGGTTGTGTTGGCTTACGCGACTCTGCAATATCGCGTGGACATCGGGGGCAGTTCCCTTGGATTGGCAGACTGGGGTGGTGGTTCCCCTATTCAAAAAGGGGGACCGTAGGGTGTGTTCCAACTATAGGGGGATCACACTCTTAAGCCTCCCTGGTAAGGTCTATTCAGGGGTTCTGGAGAGGAGGGTCCGTCGGATAGTCGAACCTCGGATTCAGGAGGAGCAATGTGGTTTTCGTGCTGGTCGTGGAACACTGGACCAGCTCTACACCCTCAACAGGGTCCTGGAGGGTGCGTGGGAGTTTGCCCAACCAGTTTACATGTGCTTTGTGGACTTGGAGAAGGCATTCGACCGCGTCCCTCGGGGGGTTCTGTGGGGGGTACTCCGGGAGTATGGGGTACCAGGCCCATTGATATGGGCTGTTAGGTCCCTGTACGACCGGTGTCAGAGCTTGGTCCGCATTGCCGGCAGTAAGTCAGGCTCGTTTCCAGTGAGAGTTGGACTCCGCCAAGGTTGCCCTTTGTCACCGATTCTGTTCATAACTTTTATGGACAGAATTTCTAGGCGCAGCCAAGGTGTTGAGAGGATCCGTTTTGGTGGCCTTAGAATCGCTTCTCTGTTTTTTGCAGATGATGTGGTCCTATTGGCTTCATCAGATCGTGATCTACAGCTTTCGCTGGAGCGGTTTGCAGCCGAGTGTGATGCGGCCGGGATGAGGATCAGTTCCTCCAAATCCGAGGCCATGGTCTTGAGCCGGAAAAGGGTAGCATGCCCTCTCCGGGTCGGGGAGGAGGTCCTGCCCCAAGTGGAGGAGTTTAAGTATCTCGGGGTCTTGTTCACGAATGAGGGAAAACTGGAGCGTGAGATCGATAGGCGGATAGGTGCAGCATCCGCAGTGAAGCGGGCGCTGTACCGGTCTGTCGTGGTGAAGAGAGAGCTGAGTCAAAAGGCAAAGCTCTCAATTTACCGATCGATCTACGTTCCCACCCTCATCTATGGTCATGAGCTTTGGGTTGTGACCGAAAGAACGAGATCTCGGATACAAGCGGCTGAAATGAGTTTTCTCCGCAGGGTGTCTGGACTCTCCCTTAGAGATAGGGTGAGAAGCTCAGTCATCCGGGAGGGACTCGGAGTAGAGCCGCTGCTTCTCCACATCGAGAGGAGCCAGTTGAGGTGGCTCGGGCATCTGGTTAGGATGCCTCCTGGACGCCTCCCTGGTGAGGTGTTCCGGGCATGTCCCACCGGGAGGAGACCCAGAGGAAGACCCAGGACACGCTGGAGGGACTATGTTTCTCGGCTGGCCTGGGAACGCCTTGGGATTCCCCCAGAGGAGCTGCTCCATGTGGCTGGGGAGAGGGAAGTCTGGGCCTCCCTACTTAGGCTGCTACCCCCGCAACCCGACCCCGGATAAGCGGACGAAAATGGATGGATGGATGGATGTGGTAGTAGGTGAGAATCACCCCCAGCTTCAAGTTGTAACTGAGCATGCAATGTTTTTTCAAAACATTTCCATTAACTTTTGCAGTCAATTTTGTCTGTTAGCAAAATACTTCAAGAACCACTTTACATATATGATCGGAAGGTTGGAGGTTCGAATCCCTGTTCCCCACACCATGTGTCGTTGTGTCCCTGGGCAAGACACTTAACCCCGAGTTGTTACCGGTAGGACTGGCAGTGCCTTGCATGGCAGACCACCGCTACCGGTGTATGAATGTATGTATGAATGGGTGGATGGTTGGTATTGTAAAGCGCTTTGGGGTCCATCATAGGGGGCTGGAAAGTGCTATATAAATAAGCTCCATTTACTCCATTACCATTTATGAATGAAACTCTTAGAAAACAACAATTGGATGTATGTCTACACATGATTAACTTTTGAAATCAGTTCATTCAAAGATGGCTGGCTACCATCTAATTGATGCAAGTAAAAGCAGAAAGGGCTACAGCTCAGTCAATTTAGCAGCTGAGATTCATCTTTAACCCATACTTAGCACTTTGAGATTTTCATTAATGAAAAGTGTGTTATAAATTGAATTCATTATTATTATTATTATTATTATTATTATCATACTCTGTCTAAGAGTTAACACAGATCATGCGCTCTTGCATTCCACGTTATTTGCAAGATTTGAACAAAACGGTTAAAACGTTGGCTCTTCTCATCATAGAATATTTGTTAACAGTAAAATTTTGGCAATAAAAGTAAAATGTTCTTCCCAAGAATGCTAGTTTTTTATGTGTGTGTGTGTGTGTGTGTGTGTTTCCCATGCCCACAAGTTGAGCTGATTTATTGGAGAGGTGGGAGGCCATGCAGGAGTGACGCATGGGTCCAGCTTGGCAGTATGGAGAAAAAAATCTTGGGCATTAATTTATTGGTCAAGAGTTAGAAGTCTGTGAGAATGTCTCTATAATATACTATTACCCTGCTCAAAAATAGGTAATAATAATAATAATGAATTTAATTTATAACACACTTTTCATTAACAGACATCTCAAAGTGCTACAAAGTGCAACAAAAATCAAAGATCAAATAAAAACAAGTGATAAAATCAAGTAAAATCAATATGTAGTAATATGTTTTCTACGTTTTCAAACATCAAAATGGCTGCACACAATCATTTGCATCATAACTCATTTTATTAGTTCATGTTGAAAGCTTTCCTTTAACTTCCAGAAGCAGCATGCATTGTTGTTGTTGTTCACCTCGGAAGCTCAGACATATCAAATGGGCTGTTGTTGGTGCTTTGCCACAAAGAATTTATGAGGCAACATTAGTGTCTGTACAGTGTGTACCTGAGCCCAGATGCCTAAAGGCAAAGCCGCTATGTTGTCCCAGTAGGTTTCCTTTTAAACTCATTGGTGAGAGTTGAAGCAAAAGTTTAGATCTTTAATAGCTGGGTTCTATGGAAAAATTATCAATAAATAAATAAATAAATCTTACCTCTTCTGTTTGTTAAAATAAGGGTTTATTTTGAACAGGTTGAAAAGCTGAAAGTTATACAACATAACTCATGTTCCCTGAAGGAAGGGAACGAGGTGCAACATACTTGCTATGGGAATTGCGCCCCCGTGCAATTACCTGAAGGAATATAAATAAAAATAAATGTCACATTTTTGTCATCTGTGTATGTTCCCATACTTGACAGACGAAATTGGTCTCTGCATTTAACCCAACCACCACCAGGTGGTGCAGTTAGCAGCCGTAGTCAGCGCCCGGGGAGCTGGGGAAAATAGATGTGCACTCATAGAAACCCCAAGGTGTGCCGTGGCCGGGGTTCGAACCTGGGTCCTTCGGATCCCAAGTCCGATTCCCAATATACTCACGCCTTTACGGCTAGGGGCGTCACCGCCGCGCCAGAGGCCCCGACCTCTGGGTACTTAAGCGGCTTGCACCCCTCCATCTTTCTCCAAAGTTGCACTTCACCGAGCTTTCAGCATTGAAAAGGGCCAGATATGTTGCACCTCGTTCCCTTCCTTCAGGGAACATGAGTTATGGTGCATAACTTTCAGTTCCCTTTCAGTCTGGTCTCTCGGTGCAACATACTTGCTATGGGAACGTAATCCATTCACGCCCTTGAAATGCTCAGTAAAATGCATGCTAGAGTGAACGTCTGCCCTTGACCAGCAGGCATCTCAAAGCTACTTTCTACTGTGTGTTAGAAAGGACAGCCTGAGTGACGTCACCCGCAGTAACATTCAAACTGTAATGCTTTGCAAAAGTGTTTAATGAGCTCCAATTCGCAGCAGCGCAGATGTCTGCAACTTCAGTGTTGGTGTAAATTTTCATACTTTTATACTATTATGAAAAAACTCAAGACAGTGTTACACTTTTACTATTTTATGCTTATGTTTATTAAATGTTTTAGTGTTTAGTATTTAGATGGTTACTGTTGCACCGAGGGACTGAGAGAAACGCAATTTCGGTCCTGTGTATGTCCTGTACATATTGCAGTTCTGACAATAAAGTTGACTTTGACTTTGACTGGTACACCCTTGAATAATGACCAGGAAGTGGCCAAGCCCCTAGTGGAGTGAGCATGCACTCCAGAGGGTACCTGTTGACCTTTGCTACTGTACGCCCTTTTAATGGCCTCAGTCACCCAATGTGAGAAGCGTTGTTTTGATAGGACCTTCCCGGTAGCAGGTGCTTCAAAGCAGACGAACAGTTGGTTGGTTTTCCTCCATTTGGCTGTTCTCTGCATGTAGTTGCATAAAGCCCTCACGGGGCAGAGAGCCTTTAGCCTTTCCTGTTCCTAAGTCAGGACAGGAGCAGGTGGGAAGGAGGAGAGATCAAAGTCTAGACTCCTATGGTTCAAAGTCAAGACCTTGGGAGTGTATGCGGGATTAGGCCTTAGTGTGACCTTTGAGCCATCAGGGGCGAATCTGGTACACATTGGATGTACAGACAATGCATGGAGGTCACCCACGCATTTCGCCGAGCCAAGTGCCAGGAGTAGAGCAGTTTTATAAGATAATAAATCTATCTTAACCTCGCTCAGTGGCTCAAATGGAGGGTAACAGAGAGCCCCCAGGACCAGGCCAAGATCCCAACCAGGGGTCAGGGTCCTGCTGGGTGGTTTGGTTCGAAGGACACCCCTCATAAAACTTATTATGATTGGATGTGCTCCGGGTGTCTTGTGTCCCCAGCCTTCATGGCAGGCTGAGATCGCTGATAGGAAAACTTTAATCGTTGAATAAGAACAACCTTTTTCCAGTAAGTCCTGAAGTAAAGTCAGGAGCTGAGCCAAGTCGCATGCATAAGAAATAATATTTCTTTCTGAGCAACAGGCTTAAAAAATATGCCACTTTTGTGCGTATAAAGATTGTGTTGATCCAACACGGGCATTTTGTATGGTTAATACCACACATTCTGGCAGGCCTGACGCCATCAACCTGTTCTTTTCAGCCAACAAGCTGAGACTTTTGACAGTTCCTGGCCTAAGTGGCTTTACTGCCCCTTCTGGTGACACAGAGGCTGTTAACCCCTGGGGATCAACCAGGTTAGGAAGAAGGCCTCCTTGCCGACATGCCCCCAAGTTACCCTGCTCAGGGGTAATTGAGGGCAGATGTAACCTGTCATCCGTATTATACAGGTTTGGAGCAGAAAGTCTATTTTCCTCCTCCAAGTTTAAAGTCCTGGGGCTGTGAGACTGCGAGCTATGTAAGCGAGCAGATCTCCTGACTCCAATCCGTTTTTTGGGGTGGTCCAGTCTACTGGTCCTTGGCTTTAATGGAGAGTTGGTACCAGGTAAACCGACCAAGGTCTGTGTTTCACCCGTTGGGAGAATTCTTTTTGAAAGCAGATTTGGATCAGCACAGAGCGGGAGGTCACGTGCTGTCTGATTACTGCTTGGGCATTGTGTGTCCCTCGTTAATAACAAAGGAGCGGCTGCAACGTGAGAACGTGGGGGTGTTCCTTTTGGTTTGGCAGACTTCAGATTATTTGGTGATAAAGAGCTCAGTCCCCCTCGAAAAACAGGAAGAGAGATCTGATTCAACTCTGACTTGTTTTCATCCACAGCAGGCTGAACACAGTCACTGCTGTGAAGGTGTGAAGTTTGTGGCTGCCTGAGGGCATCTGATGTAGCCCCCCCATCGTCAGACTCTGTCAGCTTGCCTCCCTGAGGTGCGGACATGTCACGTGTTCGTCTGGTTAGTGTATTGGCTGCCCCATCGTTCACAATGGAAGCGAGGGCTTGAGCACGTGACCCTCCTCACCTGTCTCCATGAGAGGTGTCGGGGGTGTTTGCAGACGCCTCTGTGTCTGCTTATTGCAAATGAATCAGAGGCACCCTGCTAGGGTTTATTAATTAGGCTAATACCCTGTGGGCCGTGAGGGAGGGAGGGAAAAAGGTCCCCTCCCTTTATGACGGCTTGCAGGCCAGAGAGACCTGTTTTGCTGAAGATATTTGTGTGTTGTTGTTGTTTTTATTTTATTTTTTGAGAGTCAATAAAACAGAGGAGCTGTTTCATGAGCTTTATTTGTGCTTATGTTTAATGACGTACATGATTCTATGTCACTCACAGCAGAGAAAGCATGATTTGTGCATGCTGTAAATATACCAGCTTTTTGTACTATGTTACAAGCAAAGTCTGGACATGAAGGGATCATTCCCGTTACCACATGGGTGGGTGATCGTGTAACATGGAAACGTGGACCTGGTTCATCAGGCACGTTTTTGTCTGTTGTCCCGATTCGCCGAGGAGGCCCTGTGTTTGGTCGCTTGGCGGGGGACAAACCTGTTTTTGCTCCATGCGTGCTCGGCGCGAGGCTGGCCCGGTGGGGGTCTCTGCCTTGGCTCTTTCTCGTATGCTGGCCGCTTCTGCGGTGGGGCACGTGTTACAGAGTGGTGTCGAGACTGCACAGGTCTGCTTCCAGCAGACTCCCTTTGGGGGTGCGAAGCTTCTCCGGGGAATGCCCACCCGGAGAGCTTCCGCCTGTCTGCGTCTTTGGTCCAGCTTGGTCTGAATTCGCTCCAAAGCTTTACCAAACAATCCCGCCGGCTCAATCAAGTGGTGGAGAAAAGGCACCTTTTGTCCCTCCGGGAGATCCGTTAAAGTCATCCAGAGGTGGCGGATCGCGATGACCACTTCCGCCATTCCCTTGCCCTGTGCAATAGCAGCTGTCCCCATCATACGGAGCACAAAGTCTGTTGCTCTGCGGGCTTCGTCCAGCAAGTCGGCAGCCACCTGCTTGTCCGTTGTTGTTTGGAGCTGTTGCAGTTTTTCGGCCAGGTAAGCCTGCATTAACGCGGAAGCGGTCATGGCGCGTGCCGCGAGTCCCTGAGCCCTTTAGCACTTCTCGAGTAGAGACGCTGAGGCTCGACAAGCCTTGCTGGGAAGAGTTGGTTTTGTTCCTGATGATTTAGGAGCCAGGTGAGATGCTAGTGTGTCCTCAATCTGAGGCACGTTAGCTATTCCCACTTCATCTATCCCATCTACGTCAAGGAACTGTGAGAGGGGAAGAAGCATAGGGGCTCTTGGTTGAGTCCAGGTGCGAGTTAGTTCTGTGAGGAAGTCTGGGAACAGGGAATCCTTTGTCTCGTGGCAGCCTGCTGCTTCGAGTAAAAATAGTTTCCTACCAGCCTCGTGACCTGCTGGCGAGGCGGAGGTTCAGGCCATGGGATGTGCAACGCGTCCGTTGCGCTGTGGCACAAGTTGAATAGAGCAGGGATAGAAAAGTCAGTTTCTGGGAGCACAGGTACCGGGTCTGGGAGAGATCTTCACCCTGATCCTCCAGTTCCACATCTGCCTCCTCCGTTGAAAATTCACCCGAGGCTGAAATCGAGATCTCGTCCTCGTTCATCATGCCACGGGTGACGAACTCGACTGTTAGGTCCACCATAGGAGCCAGCACGTCAGGGCTGTTGCCCCATTCGACTTGTGTGCTGTCATGCAGAGCCATGTTCTCCAGCTCCGGTGTGGGAGTGAGGGGCTCGGTGGTGACCGTGTCCGTTGGTGTCGCTGAAGCGCCCATGGCTTTGGCGACGAGGTCAACCCGATGCCGCAGCACCGCATCCATCATGAGGCTGCAGTGTGGGCAAAAGTCGGGCGTATCCAGTGCTGTTTTTGCATGAAGCATTCTCAGGCAGACTGGACAGGCCTCGTGGGTGTCCGTTGCTGCGAGGGAGAAACCGCATCCACTGGGACAGGCGCGCGAAGTTGGGCTCGCCGTCCCGCTGGTTTTCCTTGGAAGTCTCATCTTTCGCTTTCCTTTCTCCGGAGGCATGTCCGAAATGAGGCGAGCGAGACCTTCCAGAATCTTTTTTCTTTTTCTTGAAATGTCTCTGCCGTCACGTCGCTTTCGCTGGCTAACTCGCTAGGAGTTAGCGAAATAGCTTTTTTCCTGTGGCGTAGTTAGCGCCGTCGAGCGAAGCAATCTGTAGAGAGAGGAGAAAAAAATACTTTGGGGTTAAGAGAAATGTGCCGGACTAGCTTTCGCTAGTCCAGTAGTACGCAGGAATAATTCTCTGTGCGCTCTGTGCAGGGAGCAAGCTCACCTCAAGTTGAGCAATGAAGTAACAGAGAAGTCCCGCGAAGAGGTAGTTCAGGTTTAGCGAGGTGAAGGGCAAAAAAGAGAAAGATGGAGGGGCGCAAGCCGCTTAAGTACCCAGAGGGCGGGGCCTCTGGCGCGGTGGTGACGCCCCTAGCCGCAAAGGCGTGAGTATATTCCTTCAGGTAATCGATCGGGGGCGCAATTCCCATAGCAAGTATGTTGCACCGAGAGACCAGACTGAAAGGGAACTGATGGTTAGTCACAGCAAGGTCAACACAAATGTGGATAACTGCTGTCTTAAACCAGCGGCAGTCTCAAAAACCTAATAGCAGTTTATGAGACTGGTTCTTATTACTGTACTGGGGACTGCCTAGGAAGGCAGCACCTATTATTATCCACCTGACTTGGGTTTCTTAACTTTATCTTACTCTTCCGTCAACTTTAATGTTGTCCAAACCACAATGTGTACCCCCACAATAAATTGTGTTAAATAAAGAAGTTCACATTAAACAAGTTAAATAAAGTTAAATGAAGTTAAATAAAGAAGTTCACGCCTTGCTAGCAGCCAGGGACACTGCATTCAAGTGCAGGAGATAAAGAGGAGCTGAGAAAGAGCAGGAAAGAACTGGAGGATGGCATTAAGAAGGCCAAGGCCACGTATGCACAGAGGATCGAGGGACAGTTCACCTCACAAGACCCACGGAGCATGTGGAAGGGTATTAAATGCATAACAGATTACAAAGGCAAGAACAAACAATGCCCCAGGGACCCATCTCTGCCTGATGCCCTCAATAAGTTTTATGCACGTTTTGATGATCCAAACAGACCAGCTAGCACCAGACTCACCTCATCACCGAATGAAGAGCATCTCAGAGTGACCACAGCAGAAGTGAGAAACTTTTCACTTGCTACTTGTCCCGGACGAGTTTCCGTGCTTGTTTGTCCATTACTGTCATTGAAAAGACTGTTTAAACGCGGTGTTTTTGTGAGTTTAATGGGTAGATTGAGCCGGTTGCTCTGAAAAACTGCCGATCGCCATGTGACCAGGTCACGTGACACCGATTTTGCCGGTTTTATGAGGACCGACCTTATTTCTTTTAAACGCAGTTTAAAAGGTTTCACAGTTCAACCGATTTTGCTCACATGATTTCGTTTTTGTGAGCCTGGGTTCTAGAGCTTATCACGTTACGCTTTAGATCTGTCTGATTGATGCTTTTCATCCGTGTTGGATGTCTGTGTGGGCTGAAAGCTACGGCTGCGCTCACTGGTGATAACAGCGCCTCTATAGCGGTCAGATAGAGAAATTACAGTCGCTGTGATAAACTCACTTCCAGCGCTGTGACCCCTGCTGGTTACATTAGAAGACGCAGTCTTCCTGTAATGTGTACATGTTAACTGTTCCTGTTTTAAACGGGAAACATTTTGAGAATATTGTACTCACAGCACACTTTAATTTGATTTTCACATATAATCAAATGTTGATGGCAGAACAGTTACACAGATTTAATACAGACATGTATGTTTTTAGATAAAACTTAACAGTTTATCTTTAATTCTGTGCAAAACTGGCTCTCTGTCCCTGTTTTGTTTTAAACTGCGAGTTTAAAATAACACACATGAGGCGTCCTTTGTTTTGGTTTTCAAAAAAATCTCACAACGACAGCCGTTTTTGTTTGACCTTGTCACAGGTCGACAAATTACTATAATTCACTGATTTTTATTTCATTTAACATCTTGGATGTTTTCTGAGCAGCTCATACACTTTGCATATTTGCAAGCTGCGATATGAGACCCACTTTACTTGGTTTTTCGCAGGAAATCAGTACACAGATGGACGTTCAAACAGGTGAACCACCTGAGGGGGGCTCCTCTCCTATCTATCAAGCAACAACTCAGTGCACACAGTTGACAACAACAACGTCAACACTGACATAGATGCTGACAGCAAACAAATTGCTGAAAATCCGCATCCTGAAGGTCATGAGGCAGACAGCCATCATGATGCTGACAGCTACGACGATTACGCAGACAGAGTTACGCGTACACAGAGGTGTGTGCTTAAACCTAGAAGGTTTCTGTGTAAGTTTATGAGAATGGGGCGCGCTAAGAAAGCTTACCTGCCACTCAGACTGGAAGGGGTCTTCGCGCGTGAGGCACTCCTGGATAGCGGCTCAGATGTGACTATCATGTCAGCCGAGCTGTTTGAGAGGCTACGGACCGCCGCTAACAGTGTTGGCAGAGAGATACCCCTGACAGAATGTGCTATAGAGTTGCAAGGACTCTCAGAAATGGGTACAACCCTGACAGCTATTGCCATGGTTCACATGCAGATGGGTGAGACGACAATTTGCCATCCGGTACATGTGTCTACGGTGGACTCCTGCCCATTTCTGGTCGGCCAAGATTTCATAAGTCGCTTTGAAGCGATTATAGATTATGGCAGTCAGACAATGTGGGCCACAGTGAGCAGTCCTCTGCCAATCGAGGTGCCTCCCCAAGGTCAGGACACTGACTGTCTAACAGCAGGTACCGCTGAGGTAAAAAAGGCTTCCCCAACTGAGACCACAGACCCGGTAAGTGAACCCTCAACTACAGGTGAGACAGAGGAGACTCAACAGTTGGTCCAGACTCTGGCCCATCACGAGGACCTCCTCTGCGAGCTGACACCTTCAGCGCTCACTGCACACTACCTACCACCGGTAGAAGATGGTGCGGAGATCCATGGGTCCCACACCGATGACGCTGTACTGTCCTGTGGGACAGGTAATTCGGCATACAGCCAAGCTTTCAGTGAAGTCTTGGTTCAAGGACATCTGAGCCCACGTAGTGACAGTCTACAACACGCTGACAGTCACTTGGACTTCATTGTTACTGATTTTGAGGACCCCTCCTTAAACAAAAGGGGGGCAGACTCACACTTCCTACCACAGGTAGAGGACGGTGTAGAGATCCAAGGATCACACACCGAGAACGCTGTGCTGTCCTCTGGGACAGGTAATTCAGTTATCAGCCAAGCTTTCGATGAAACCTTGGTTCAGGAGCATTTGAATCTAGCACTACTCAGAGATGACATAGTTCTTACAGACTCAAAGAGCACCTCTTCATTCATGAAGTGGGATGACATACATCACAACGACAGAGACACGCCTGCGACGGCGCCGACAGTTGTGACACACCTGCATTACGCAGAAAGAGGTAAACGTACAGAGATACGTTGGCCGAGACCTATAAGGTTCCTGTACAAGGTTCCCCATAAACTGCGCGAACAGCTTAAACTAAACAATGGCATCCTAACTCGTGCCCATGGACGGACGTCCACACCCGTGTGCTTGGTCCCTCATGACCACAGGGGGGTGATGTTAGGCCATGCCCATGTCAAGGACAAAGATTTCAATAACCCCACAAACGACAAAGATCTCGCAAACTCACAGACTTCATGGGAAAAGAAGGTCGTCCAAGCACAGGATAGTAAATAAACTAAACAGTTTAAACTATTCTAGTTGCGAAAAGAAACCGTTCCAACTAGAACTTAGAAACGCTAAGCATAAAACCCACAACAAAAACTAACCTTAACAACCGTTTAAATCTGCAGGATTTAATTGACATCGGTTATAAAGCTAAGAACTGTTTTTCTTGTGTGTGACGTGGAATCTGACGACCAGAGTGAGTTTGACGTAGTGAAACGTTGTTTTTTAGTTGCTTAATTGCTACTTTTGTGTTATTGAAGTTGTTATTGTTTTCTGAACACTCCCAGCCAAAAGAGGTTTTGATTGTTGATAAGTTGAAGACTTAAATGGATTTTAACTATGCCAACATGCTGTTCATTTTGTTAAAGATCTCAATCTTTGATGAGTCATAGTAGATTAATACTACTTAAGGTACTATAATCTACACTGATCTCCCAATCATTTATGTAGAACCGATGCGATCGTTTCTATTCTAGATCTATTCATTTTGATGAGTCTCGCCATAGACTTCAAAATTTTTAGGGATTACCAAATCTTGCGTCGTTCGTCTAAAAGACAACAGACATTTAGACCAAACTAGTTTCATTTTTTATTTTAGTTTAACCTAAACTAAATAATGAATGGAGGAATAGTTTGAATGAAGAGGCCTTCGTTACAGAAGCCCTCCACATTTCTATAGGTATAGATCCCTATATCTGATTTTTACAGCATTGATCCACCCCTTAATTGGTAATTTTAGCTGATCTAATCCATGATAGCTTACATACCAGGTGCATATAGGTAAGGCTTAATGTAGAATCCCAATCATAAGCCCACCTAAAACCACATAATTGCATGACACATTGAACCAGGGTGGCACCGACTGGAAGCCATCCAGCCTGCAACCTTCGATGTGGGGACCTGCTGATCCAACGTTGGTCTTCAACCTTCATCCAAGGCCCGCCTCCTCTGCTTCAATCGAGGGATCCCCTCTACATGCTGATTAAAACTATTCTTGCTGATGAAATCAATAACCCCCATCGTTGTGGATTTACCGTTGTGGATTATAAGACTTTGTTTTCCAAGGGATCACAGACTCAGTTCTCCATGGGTTAACAGACTATGTTTTCCAAAGGATTAAAAGCTTGCCGCAATGGGATTACCTACGAACAGTATGGAATTTCCAAAAACATTATGGGAGTATAATTTTGAACTTTTTGATTTTTCTTTTTCCACTTGCTGGATTACATAGAGGTCAGAGACATTCGGTGGTATCCTTTCGTGTTGGAACTCATCCCCAAGGACAGGCGATGATTTCCAAAAAGGGGGACTGTAGGGATACAGCACTCTCATGTCCGTATGGGATATGGGCCTCTCCACATCTCTCTGAAACTCTCAGTGTTACACCTTCTTGAAACTCTCAAGGAGTTTCTCAAGGACAAGTGGACTCTATATTGGTTAACAATTATTATGGATTAATGGACACTAATTAATCAGATTGAACTTTCTCTTTAATGTGTGTTAATTCAGAATTGATCAAACAGTATTTTTTGTCATTTCAATGATGATTTTACTAAACTGGTATATTTTAAATATGACAAAGTTAAGAGAACATCTCAGAATGATCATGCTTTGAACTGTCTGCTCTAGGCAGAATAAGTGTCGAAAGTTGAAGGAACAATTCTCCGTCTATTTGTTTGAACTGTTTTTGGAACGAAAGAGAAGTTCTAGACATAACTTAATCTTCGGTCTCCCGTCCGTTCTAAAAACAATTCATCTGTGCTTAAACAGAGAGTGCTCTGTTTTCACACCTGCAGGTTTTGTTTTGTCTCCGTGCTGGGACTCAGTTCTCAGCACTCACTGAGTTTTTGAGTTCTCGGGGAGAAGGGAAGACGCACGGACGTTTTTCCTCCAAGCTGATAGACGGCCCGGTCATCGTGCCAACTCGACCCACGTCTCAGCTGAGAGTCGCGGCAAAGCCTTGCTGTGCCTCAACACTCATTTCTGAAAGAGTTTGTTTTCTGAAGTTTTATTTTGAAAGTGCAGCCAGTAGCTGGCTCTGTTCCTGCCGGGAGAAGCGGTTCTTCTCACTCGTCTGAATCAGCTCACACGCGCGGAGGTCATCTGGGCGTGAACTGGACAACACAGTCCGTTAGTGTCCACAAACCTCAACTCTTATCTCCAAGACGTATCGTCAACAGGTAACGAGGCGTTGATTGTGTCCTGAACGTGTGGGAAGCCCAGCTGAACCGTATGGGAAGGTGCTACTCTGGTTGTTTCAAATAATTAATTTCAGTTAACTTAGCTTTCATCTTCTTCCTCCTATTTCTTATTTTCCATAAGTATTTAATCTGTCAAGTAATGTGCCAACAGTTAAGTTTTAATTGTCTGTTTGTTTTAATTTGAATTCTTGTCAACGTAGTTATTAAATCAGAGCTAATATCGATACAAATGTTTAATGTAATTCTTGTGATAGTTTCAATAAAAGGTCTATTTTTTGGTAGACCAACATAAATTGAAGTCTAAGCGTGAAATTACATTTCTGATTAATCACAGTAAAAACAATTTAGTATCGGAAAAAGGAAGAACTCGCACTTTGGTGGCAGTTTGTGCAAGATTAAAGTCTGCTAAACTGCGCATCCAATAATGGTGGCTCAGTAAGTGTTTAAATACCTTACAAACATCATATATTCTATTACATAAGGCAAATCAAAAATCCAAGATGGCGCCTGAGATAAAAAAAGGGAAAATTTAGGAAAACACAACTGTTTTGACTGTTACTTTTATTGGTGTTTAGAGTTACCAATAGCAATATCATTTGCAAACAAAGATGCCAGTTTTCTTGTTGTAAAACACCACATGACTTTGAGTGGAGAGGTCTCTGAACAAAACACTGATTAACTTTTGGTTCAAGATGGCTGCCTCATCTACCTTAGAACACTCAAAATTGGCTATAACTATAATAATAATAATAATGAATTCAATTTATAACGCACTTTTCATTAATGAAAATCTCAAAGTGCTAAACTCAGTCATTCTTTGAGATATTGAGCTGAAATTTGGTGGTCATACCTGAGAGACTTGCTATTTCATTCATTCATTCAACCTTTATTTATACAGGCTAGCCTCGTTGAGTCACGGGGACTCATTTATAAGAGGGACCTGTCTCACTCACACCAAACAACCATCCACTCTCACACTCACACCTAGGGTCAATTTAGAGTCACCAATCAGCCTAACAAGCATGTTTTTTGGTCTGTGGGAGGAAACCGGAGTACCTGGAGGAAACCCACGCATGCACGGGGAGAACATGCAAACTCCACCCAGAAAGGTCCCGGACCGGGATTTGAACCGGCAACCTTCTCGCTGAGAGGCAGCAGCTCTACCAGTTGTGCCACCGTGCTGCTATACATTCCTAATGCACATTGCAAATCCAAAATGGACGCATTAGCTAAAAAAAAAAAACTATGACAAATCATCTATTATAAAATATATTGAGCTGAAATTTGGTGCAGTGGTAGCTGGGAGTAATGTCATCCATCCATCCATCCATCCATCAATTATCTTTTACCCGCTTCTTCCATTTTTGGGTCACGGGGGTACTGTAATCGATGCCCATGTCCAGCAATCACAGTGCGAGGGGCGGGGTACTGGACGGGTCGCAAGTCCATCACAGAGACACATAGAGACAAATGAGACAAATAATCATTCACTCTCTCACTCACACCTAGGGACAATTTAGAGTCCCCAATTAGTCTAACATGCATGATTTTGGTCTGTGGGAGGAAACCGGAGTATCCGGAGGAAACCCATGCATGGTAAATGGTAAATGGAGCTTATTTATATAGCGCTTTCCAGCCCCCTATGAGGGGCCCCAAAGCGCTTTACAATACCAACCATCCACCCATTCATACACCGGTAGTGGCAGACTGCCATGCAAGGCGCCATCCAGTCCTGCCGGGAGCAACTCGGGGTTAAGTGTCTTGCCCAGGGACACAACAACACATGGTGTGGGGAACCGGGATTCGAACCTCCAACCTTCCGATCGGGGGACGACTGCCATTACCACTACGCCACGGCCGCCCCTCGGAAAGAACATGCAGACTCCATCCAGAAAGGCCCCGGACCGGGATTTGAACCGGCAACCTTCTTGCTGAGAGGCAGCAGCTCCAGGAGTAATGTTATATAAATATTGTACTAATTTTAAAAAATCAAGATGGTCACCTTTTACACACACAGAGCTGAAATTTGATGAGGTTATAGCTAGGCCTGTCACAATAACAAATTATGCTGAGCAATTAATTGTGATAAACGATAATAATGTTTGAAATTTGACATTGATTAGTAACTGTCAAATTTAAGAAGAAATGTTGGTTACTTTTGTGTGTAGTACCTTTTTTGACCATTGGATGGTAGTATAATACTGTTTGAACCAAAGGATGGATAGTGAGGGAGTGAGCAGCGTGTCTCTTTAAGAAAATGGGAGGCAGCACCCTTGACGTGACATGGGCTGTCTCTCATTCCTGTTTTTGGTTCTCATGGCAGACACTTGGTGTGGTTTGAGCTCTTTAGCATAACATTTTTCACACAAAGTCTTTAATAAAAAAACAGTAAATTAGTGAACAAGTTCTCAGCTTCTTTTAGCAGGAAAAAACAACAACTTTTTAGACAAAGACACGGGTTTCAACAGGAATTTTGGAACGTTGACAAGATGGACATTTTTCCCAATGTTGGCCTGTTAGCTTAGCGTGTACCTTAGCGTCTCAATTTACCTGCTTTTAAAGATCCAAAAATGTGATTTTGGACGGTTAAAACAGATTTTAAAGAGAAAAGAATGGGTCAGTGAAGAGTACCGGAGTGGAGCCTTTTGTCATCTAGTGTCCAGTAGAATGAGAGACATGAAGAAACGATAAAGCTGATAAATGAAAATGAGGTAGATAATTTTCATTTATCATGCAACTAATTAATTTACTGTTTATTGTGACAGGCCTAGATATTGCTGAGAACATTCCCCATCACATACTGAATCCATCCATCCATCCATCCATCCATCCATCCATCCATTTTCGTCTGCTTATCCGGGGTCGGGTCGCGGGGGTAGCAGCCTAAGTAGGGAGGCCCAGACTTCCCTCTCCCCAGCCACTTGGAGCAGCTCCTCTGGGGGAATCCCAAGGCGTTCCCAGGCCAGCCGAGAAACATAGTCCCTCCAGCGTGTCCTGGGTCTTCCTCTGGGTCTCCTCCCGGTGGGACATGCCCGGAACACCTCACCAGGGAGGCGTCCAGGAGGCATCCTAACCAGATGCCCGAGCCACCTCAACTGGCTCCTCTCGATGTGGAGAAGCAGCGGCTCTACTCCGAGTCCCTCCCGGATGACTGAGCTTCTCACCCTATCTCTAAGGGAGAGTCCAGACACCCTGCGGAGAAAACTCATTTCAGCCGCTTGTATCCGAGATCTCGTTCTTTCGGTCATAACCCAAAGCTCATGACCATAGATGAGGGTGGGAACGTAGATCGATCTGTAAATTGAGAGCTTTGCCTTTTGACTCAGCTCTCTCTTCACCACGACAGACCGGTACAGCGCCCGCTTCACTGCGGATGCTGCACCTATCCGCCTATCGATCTCACGCTCCAGTTTTCCCTCATTCGTGAACAAGACCCCGAGATACTTAAACTCCTCCACTTGGGGCAGGACCTCCTCCCCGACCCGGAGAAGGCATGCTACCCTTTTCCGATACTGAATCCATATAAAAAAAAATACAAGACGGCCACCATAGCTTAAAAAAAAGAATACATGTATAGCACCTTGATGTTTTGTCACGTTGAGCTGAAATTTATAGGTGAGAGTGAACCCCAACACATATAATCAAAAAAAGGTGTTCAATACAGAAACAACTGGACTTTATTTGTAACAGAAGACGTTTCGCTCTTCATCCGAGGAGCTTTCTCAATTCAAAGAGCAGAGAATGGGAGTAAGGTTTTAAAGGCTGAGATGAGATACACACACATACCTATGTAGATTGACAAATCACACCTCACACCTTAACAGTAGGGGTTTCTTAAGGTATTTGTTAGTCTAAGAAACCCCTACTGTTAAGGTGTGATGTGTGATTTGTCAATCTACATAGGTATGTGTGTATCTCATCTCAGCCTTTAAAACCTTACTCCCACTCTCTGCTCTTTGAATTGAGAAAGCTCTTCGGATGAAGAGCGAAACATCTTCTGTTACAAATAAAATCCAGTTGTTTCTGTATTGAATGCCTTTTTTATTTTATCATGTCCTGGATGACTGAGAATTTTCACCAGCATATCCCAACACATAGTACTGCCAAGTCAAAAATTTAAAAAGGCTGCAACATGGCAGTGCCTGTCAGTATTTCTCAAGGAAATGTCTATTCCATTTATCAGTTAGTTTCTACTCCTTGCCACACCTTTCTTACCTGTTCCCTGCTCCCATCAAGCCACCTGTCTCCATTCTCTTCATCAGTCCCAGGTTATTTAGTCTTCCAATGTTTACTTCACCTGCACACCTCCAGTCTGGCATTGGGCCTCTGTGCCCTGCATGGCTCTCATGTGTGTGTCTACTTGACATTTATTTGTTTGTTTGTTTGTTTGTTTGTTGTATATAGTTCTTGTTGTTACCGCCACACCAGCCTTTTGTTTTTCTTCATTTCCTCTAATAAATATTCAAATTCCAAGTGTCTTCATGGTTGTCTGAATTGTTTGATCTGACTTGTACAAGTCATGATGTGCAAAAGCTTAAAATTAGAGTAGTTTCAGGACAAAGGCAATGAACGTTTGTCTTGTTATAAAACACCAAACTCTTGCACCACCATAGCCTCTGCTTGCTGAGTGCAAAAATATGATAAATTTCTCTCATATCTCCTTCCACAGGGAATAATTTAGTGACTGACCTTTAACCTTTTTGATGGCTGCCTGACATGAACCTCCACGTTTCTCCTGGCTCAGCTGGGTGGTTTGTCATGTGTCCAGCCCGTCCTGGCAGAGCACTTACTGTGGGAGTCCTGTGTGACGCTTACCGGGGGGAGACCGGATGACTTGGTATTAAGCCTTGTTGAGTCTCAGCACAGAAGTGAGAAGTGCAAATGAAAACACTGCGCTGCCAATTCCCCCTCTGCAGCAAAAAACACACTCAATATGGGCTCTGCCTCCTGCCAGCGGGTTTTATCTAAGATCTTGATTTCGACACGCAGATGTGTTTTGTTCTTCTCACGTTGCTTTTCATTTAAAAAACATCAGCAAAGGGTTGGTGCTCAAGCTGCAAAAAAAAAATAGTGTAGACATGTCTGCTCTGTGGATGAAAACTCTGGAGTGTTGGAAAAAGAGGCCAACTAAATTCAGCTTCATCCAAACTGCCTGAAGTCATGGCCATCTGACGTTGTTTGTCACAGATTCAGCATCAGTTCATGCAGCGTTTGACTCAAGAAGGAAATCCTGGTTTGTGGTTGGATTGTTTTTATCCTGCTGAGCTGTCAGAGGAAATGACAGCTTCATCTGAACCACCATGTTTGCTCTTGGACACAGCTAAATTCAAAATGCTAAAAAAAAGAAAATACAATCCAAAACACAATGAAGAAAAACAAGATTTTTTTATGATAAGAAGGAACAAAGTTGTAGCCGTTTCTGTCACACCCTGAAACAGCCTTGTGTGTGGACTCGTGCAATATTACATGAGGTCATGCTGAGAGTGTATGTTGCAAATATCTGAGCTACTGTCACATCAAATTTTAGCTCAAGATCTGTAAACAGAGAAACAAGGTTGATGCTTATAATTTGTGCTAAAGTTCAAAGTTAATATTGTAGGAGGTGGTGAAGAGACGACACAGGAGACAGGCTGCAGAACTTCACTTTTAATCAACTCCTACTAAACTGGCGGGAAGCACCCAACACCGCCTTATATATCCCATACAGCATCCGGTCCTCTGGACCTTTCACAATAAAACATCCTGTAATGCCTTCGGTCCACTGGGTGTGAGTAGAGCCCCCTAGTGGTCCACCACAATATATTGTGCAGTGCATCCGTTGGGGTTGACTCAACTAATATCTCACAAAATTTTACATCAGTATTTGTAAAGTTAACTGAATCATGGCCGAATCTGTGTTTTCTGAGGTCAGCTGGTTGTGACAGCAGCTTTAATTGTGTTAGCGCCAAAAGTTATTTACTGTACTTTCCACCGTATATGTTGCACCTCCGTAAAAGTTGCATCAGTCCAAATATGTCTAATGAAGTGGGGAAACAAACATAACTACGTTGCGTCACCGTATACGTTGCTTCTATTATGCGTCACCGCTGACAACCTGGAAATGTGGGCAGGTGTTGTGCCAAAAATCGATTAGCTGCCAAATGGTGGCCGCTGGAGCATGCATGAGAGGACTTTAACAAGAATTTAACAAGATTAACACTTAACAACAATTATTTGTTTGTTTGAAATTATAGTAAAGGTGTGTCTCTATTTTCCATCCATCCATCCATCCATCCATTTTCGTCCGCTTATCCGGGGTCGGGTCGCGGGGGTAGCAGCCTAAGTAGGGAGGCCCAGACTTCCCTCTCCCCAGCCACTTGGAGCAGCTCCTCTGGGGGAATCCCAAGGCGTTCCCAGGCCAGCCGAGAAACATAGTCCCTCCAGCGTGTCCTGGGTCTTCCTCTGGGTCTCCTCCCGGTGGGACATGCCCGGAACACCTCACCAGGGAGGCGTCCAGGAGGCATCCTAACCAGATGCCCGAGCCACCTCAACTGGCTCCTCTCGATGTGGAGAAGCAGCGGCTCTACTCCGAGTCCCTCCCGGATGACTGAGCTTCTCACCCTATCTCTAAGGGAGAGTCCAGACACCCTGCGGAGAAAACTCATTTCAGCCGCTTGTATCCGAGATCTCGTTCTTTCGGTCACAACCCAAAGCTCATGACCATAGATGAGGGTGGGAACGTAGATCGATCGGTAAATTGAGAGCTTTGCCTTTCGACTCAGCTCTCTCTTCACCACGACAGACCGGTACAGCGCCCGCTTCACTGCGGATGCTGCACCTATCCGCCTATCGATCTCACGCTCCAGTTTTCCCTCATTCGTGAACAAGACCCCGAGATACTTAAACTCCTCCACTTGGGGCAGGACCTCCTCCCCGACCCGGAGAGGGCACTCTACCCTTTTCCGGCTCAAGACCATGGCCTCGGATTTGGAGGAACTGATCCTCATCCCGGCCGCATCACACTCGGCTGCAAACCGCTCCAGCGAAAGCTGTAGATCACGACCTGATGAAGCCAATAGGACCACATCATCTGCAAAAAACAGAGAAGCGATTCTAAGGCCACCAAAACGGATCCTCTCAACACCTTGGCTGCGCCTAGAAATTCTGTCCATAAAAGTTATGAACAGAATCGGTGACAAAGGGCAACCTTGGCAGAGTCCAACTCTCACTGGAAACGAGCCTGACTTACTGCCGGCAATGCGGACCAAGCTCTGACACCGGTCGTACAGGGACCTAACAGCCCATATCAATGGGCCTGGTACCCCATACTCCCGGAGTACCCCCCACAGAACCCCCCGAGGGACGCGGTCGAATGCCTTTTCCAAGTCCACAAAGCACATGTAAACTGGTTGGGCAAACTCCCACGCACCCTCCAGGACCCTGCTGAGGGTGTAGAGCTGGTCCAGTGTTCCACGACCAGCACGAAAACCACACTGTTCCTCCTGAATCCGAGGTTCGACTATCCGACGGACCCTCCTCTCCAGAACCCCTGAATAGACCTTACCAGGGAGGCTTAAGAGTGTGATCCCCCTATAGTTGGAACACACTCTACGGTCCCCCTTTTTGAATAGGGGAACCACCACCCCAGTCTGCCAATCCAAGGGAACTGCCCCCGATGTCCACGCGATATTGCAGAGTCGCGTAAGCCAACACAACCCCACAACATCCAGAGCCCTAAGGAACTCAGGGCGAATCTCATCCACCCCCGGAGCCTTGCCACCGCGGAGCTTTTTAACCACCTCGGCGACCTCAGCACCAGAGATTGGAGAGCCCGACCCAAAGTCCCCAGGCTCCGCTTCCTCAGTGGAAGACGTGCCAGTAGGATTGAGGAGGTCTTTGAAGTACTCCGCCCACCGACTCACAACATCCCGAGTTGAGGTCAACAGCACGCCATCCCCACCATAAATGGTGTTGGTCGCGTACCGCTTTCCCCCCCTGAGACGCCGGATGGTGGACCAGAATCGCCTCGAAGCCGTACGGAAGTCATTCTCCATGGCCTCTCTGAACTCCTCCCACGCCCGAGTTTTTGCCTCAGCAACCACCCGAGCCGCATGCCGCTTGGACTGTCGGTACCTATCTGCTGCTTCCGGGGTCCCACAGGCCAAAAAGGCCCAATAGGACTCCTTCTTCAGCATGACAGCATCCCTCACCGCCGGTGTCCACCACCGGGTTCGAGGGTTGCCACCACGACAGGCACCAACAACCTTGCGGCCACAACTCTGATAAGCTACCTCGACAATAGAGGCGCGGAACATGGCCCACTCGGGCTCAATGTCCCCCGCCTCCCTCGGAACGTGTTCAAAGCTCTCCCGGAGGTGGGAGTTAAAGCTCCGTCTTACGGGAGACTCTGCCAGACGTTCCCAGCAGACCCTCACAATACGTTTGGGTCTGCCAGGTCTGACCGGCATCCTCCCCCACCATCGGAGCCAACTCACCACCAGGTAGTGGTCAGTTGACAGCTCCGCCCCTCTCTTCACCCGAGTGTCCAGGACATGCGGCCGCAGATCAGATGAGACAACAACAAAGTCGATCATCGAACTGCGACCTAGGGTGTCCTGGTGCCAAGAGCACATATGTACACCCTTATGCCTGAACATGGTGTTCGTTATGGACAATCCATGACGAGCACAGAAGTCCAACAACAAAACACCACTCGGGTTCAGATCAGGGGGGCCGTTCCTCCCAACCACACCCCTCCAGGTCTCACTGTCATTGCCCACGTGAGCGTTGAAGTCCCCCAGCAGAACAAGGGAGTCCCCAGGAGGCGCACTCTCCAATACCCCCTCCAAGGACTCCAAAAAGGGTGGGTAATCTGCACTGCCGTTTGGCGCATAGGCACAAACAACAGTCAGAGCCCGTCCCCCCACACGTAGGCGAAGGGAGGCTACCCTCTCGTTCACCGGGGTGAACCCCAACGTACAGGCACCAAGATGGGGGGCAACAAGTATGCCCACTCCTGCTCGGCGCCTCTCACCAGGGGCAACTCCAGAGTGGAAGAGTGTCCAACCCCTCTCAAGGAAACTGGTTCCAGAGCCAGAGCCATGTGTTGAGGTGAGTCCGACTATTTCTAGCCGGAACCTCTCAACCTCACACACTAGCTCAGGCTCCTTCCCCACCAGAGAGGTGACATTCCATGTCCCAATGGCCAGCTTCTGTAGCCGAGGATCAGACCGCCAGGGTCCCCGCCCTCGGCCACCACCCATCCCACATTGCACCCGACCCCTTTGGCCCCTCCCATAGGTGGTGAGCCCATGGGAAGGGGGACCCACGTCTCCTCTTCGGGCTGTGCCCGGCCGAGCTCCATGGGTGAAAGCCCGGCCACCAGGCGCTCGCCAACGTGCCCCACCTCCGGGCCTGGCTCCAGAGTGGGGCCCCGGTGACCCGCATCCGGGCGAGGGAACATTTTGTCCATTTATTTTACTCATCATTGGGGTCTTTGGGCTGCACTTTGTCTGGTCCCTCACCTAGGACCTGTCTGCCTTGGATGACCCTACTAGGGGCATGAAGCCCCTGACAGCATAGCTCCTAGGATCATTGGGACACTCAAACCCCTCCACCACGGTAAGGTGGTAGCCCAGGGAGGGGCTCTGTTTTACTTTTCCTTAATAAATGTACTTTGACGGTCAAATCAGCTGCATTTCAAAAACCAATTGGCGGCTGCGGGAGCGCACAGAGAGACAAGTCGCTGTGCATTTTTTCACAAATTGGGAAGACAACCACCTAAAAACAATTGTTTGCTCAACTTTATAGTAAAGGTGCGTGTGTCTCAGTTGAACTTTTCCTTAATACTGTACATAGTTCCCACACACGTGACGAGTATTGCGCAATACCGGGTTTTTCGCCCCCTGTAAAGGCAGAAATGGCAGACAAACAGACTCTAGCTACCACAGCTAAATACAGTACTAGCTTGACCAAGGCACAAGAGCAAAATGGCAATGGTCGGAGTTGAATGAGTTGGAGAAAGAAATCATGGCAGAGGAAGCAGACAACTTGTCACCAAGTTACTCTGATCTGATATCATTAATTATTTAATTACTACGAGGAGTGCACAACGAGGAGCTTCACAGCTTTAAATCCAAAAAAAGATGTGTAAACTGTCTCAATCATATCTAACCAGCTAAATAAAGGTTTAACTAAAATAACACACAGCCAACAAACAGTCCAGGCTCAACACGAACCAGGACCAGCACTTTAAGTGTTACCGTGTTGGAAGTTAGCATGTCGCGTTCTGCCTCCACACATGAAGGTCTGCCCGGAAATTCTTCAGATGTTACGTCACATGGGAACTATGTTTAAATTCACTTTACTGGTCAAATCAGCTGCATTTCGGCTGGGTTGCTCAGAGATATTCAGCTGATTTGATGTTTGCTCCAGGAGTTCCGGAGCAAGACAAAGGTGGCTTGTATGGCAAGCCAAGTGTCTCATTAATAGCCACTTTTACCTATTAATGAGACACTTGGCTTGCCATATTAGTCAAGGGCCCTCTTGCGGCTGAGGATGTTAGTGTTCAATATTTTCCATGTCAGAATGAATGAAATCGTCAGATCCCAGCCAAAAATTGGTTTATAAATATGGGAGAAAAAATGTAAATAAGTCACTTTGCCGTATAAATTGTAGGGCATGCAAATTTATGCAAAAAGGTGTGACATATACGGTGAGAAGTACAGTACTTGCAGATCAAAACATCATTTGGTCAATGCTCCTTCTCATTTAAAGGTCCTCATATCTGGAATAGTTTACCATCAGCAATAAAAACATTGACTGATCTTAGAGTTTTCAATTCTCAGGTGAAAAAATGGTTGAAACAAAACCAAATCTGTGAACACTGAACCCCATGGAGACAGAGGAACAGCTGTGTGTGTGAGGAAACTGTTTAATCCATTTAATCTTAATTAAATTTTAATTTTATTTTAGCTGTTTTCATATAAAAGTCCAACCAAGGACTGGGTTGGCAAATTAGCCTGTGGCTAGAAAACCTTTGTACAAGACAACGGTTGCTTCGTTTTTAACATGTAACATTGTTTCTTGTGCTGTCCTTGATCAAATAAACTTGAACGAATGAATGAATCAACATCCAATACATATTTCCTGAAAGTTCCAATAAAACTTGATTTTTGGTTCCTCAGATCTTTGATAAAAGAGCAAACAACAAAACTTTAAACAACATTTCAGGCAATCTGTGTTTGCTGGGGACCAGTATCAGCTACTACCTCGTCAAATGTTCTGTCTCAGAAAGAAGCAGTAGTTGGACGAGCAGTTGGATGAGCTGCCCTGCAGGCTGCTCACACTCCTGCAGCATCTGTGTGTGAGGTGGACCCAACCACTAAAACTTGCGTTTTCCTGGAAGTCCCACAACTGTTTGAGAGCTGCAGCCACAGAAGGTGAGTTTATCAGATTAAAGTGCTGCAGCATTTTTATTTAACCATTTTACTCACGTTTGAGTCCAGCAGTCAGTGGTGGGCAACGCTAATCAAAAAATTAGTTCCACAATTTCTAAAACGCTTATTATTTTTTTTAGGTCCACAATTTCAAAAGCACAAATGTCTTATGAAAATTAGGGGACGCCAATCTAATCCGCTATTTATATTCGACATTCATTCATTCATTCAACCTTTATTTAGTCAGGTAAATCTTTTGAACCTCATGGGCTCATTTACGAAAGCGACCTGCTAAAACTAAAGAACAATGAACAGTAATGGTAGAATTTCCTTAAACAATAAACAATCAAACAATAAACAATAGAAAACAAAAGAGAGAGAAAAATAAAATATATATATATATATATATATATATATATATACATATATACATACATATATATATATATATATATATATATATATATATATATATATATATATATATATATATATATATATATATATATATATATATATATATATATATATATATAATATATACATATATACTACATACATATTCCTCCTTTTAACAAAGTATCAAAAAACTAGCAAAACATTATAAGGTATATGTATAAAATCAAAGACAGGAACAAATCTGCATTGGTTTTTGCCAGGATTCCAACAGATTCTGAAAACCATTTAGAGAAGTCAAGGTCGAGAGCTTCAGATCTTTTTGTAAGATATTCCATGAAGCAGGAGCGGAGTAGGAGAAGGCCCTTTTTCCAAGTTCAGTCCTCACTGACGGAACACTGCAGGTAATCATGTCCTGAGAGTGCACGCTGTAGCTGCACTCACGCAAAGACATGTAGGAGGAGATGTATGAGGGCAGCAGACCAAGAAGTGATTATTGGTAATTACAATTACCAATAATCACAATTATTGGTAACCGGTAGCCGGCAGCGTTATGCAATATTTGCACTACATTGCAAACTGAAAAGTAACTAAAATGATCCTAAAAGGATGAAATTACAAAAATCAAAGGATTTATTTAATACTTTACGTACATATATTCTATTCGGCCACGAAATTAACAAAAAAGAGAATGATCTTTTAATCCCTAAGACCACTTTTAAATCTCAAATACACGGGCGTGTCGCCACCGCATTTATACATAAAAGTAACCCAAATACATAAAACTAACGACTCACCGTCGAGTGGTCGACACAAAACACACAATAAAATCCTCCGGCCACGTTAATTTGGCTTGAAACAGCGGGGTTCTCTGCGGATTTATCCAAGTAACCCAGCACAACCAGCTAGCCACAGAGTTAGCGTCCAGTTCACCTCTGACCCGGAAGATGTCAAGATTCTATAGGCAGTCAACAGATTTAATGAAAAGTAACTAAAATGACCCTAAAAGGATGAAATTACAAAAATCAAAGGATTTATTTAAAAGGGACCACACATGCAAAATTCACTTTTTAATGTTTTTTTACTTAACTTTGGGTATGTACTTCATAAAAAAACAGTCCTAAGGCCAAAGAAATGCACCCAGTGGTTTATTTACTCTAAGTAGATTTATTTGTCTGTGATAAAACGGTTCGTTCCTCACTTCCTGCGGTTTGTGACGTCACAAACCGCAGCCAACCGCAGCCACAACCCACCACAACCTGAGTCCAGCCCCTCACCTAGCAACCCCTGGTTAGGCTCAACCCACTTCTGTATTAAACACATGACTGTTGTTTTTCATGATTTCATCTCATCTTTTGTTTATATGTTCTTAATTTCATGTGTACAGCACTTTGTTGCAGCTGTGGTTTTTTAAATGGCTTTATAAATAAAGTATAATTGTTATTTTTATGTTTTAGTTCAATTTTTAGTGTATTTGCGATCGCTCCCAACGCGCAGCCGGTAAAAATTAAACGAGCAGACCCCCGGCGTAGGGACCGGCGGCAACGGGACCCTCTTCTGGCGCGATGGAGCGGAGCTTCAACTGTACAGCCTCGCTGCAGCCTTGCAGCAGCGAGGACCTTCTCCTTACGGATTAATTTACGGGAGACACTTGGTGAACTTTGTGTTGTCTTGACTGGAACAGCGATAACTCCCAAAATCGCCGCGTGCAACGAGCGGAGCTGGCGAACACCGGAAGAGGAACAAGCTAACATTAGCATTGGATTCGGGTGGTCTAATGCTAAAAGGAGCAGCAAATTGCGGCGCGCTCAGACGGGTTTCGGTAAGTTATCTTAAGCTAGCACTAACAGTAAGTCAAATGAGTAATAAAAAAGAGCTAATTTTAAAACAACAACACATTACAGATACTGGCTGTTACAGAGGGCGTAAACAGATCGTTGAAGGGCGTGGACTTCAGAACTTGTATCAGAAACCGGTCGTTCAAAACGAAAGTTAAAAATGGCAGAATTAAAAAGGGTATAATTGATTATCTAAGAATTATTTTGTGTATTAAAATGAATTAATATTGTCAAGATAGCACACAGACATAACATAAAAATTTTAAAGACCTATATGTGGTCCCCTTTAATACTTTACGTACATATATTCTATTCGGCCACGAAATTAGCAAAAAAGAGAATGATCTTTTAATCCCTAAGACCACTTTTAAATCTCAAATACACGGGCGTTTTGCCACCGCATTTATACATAAAAGTAACCAAAATACATAAAACTAACGACTCACCGTCGAGTGGTCGACACAAAACACACAATAAAATCCTCCGGCCGCGTTAATTTGGCTTGAAACAGCGGGGTTCTCTGCGGATTTATCCAAGAAACCCAGCACAACCAGCTAGCCACAGAATTAGCCCCCGAGTTCACCTCTGACCCGGAAGATGTCAAGATGGAATAGTCCATTTTTAGTAGGGGGATACAGAAATCGACCGGTTTTTGTATTGCGTTTTTAATTATCGTTTTCATCGTAACTATAATTATTTTTATGTTAAATGTACATTAACAAGCATGAGCAATGTTAGTGATGTAGGTGACTGGCCGGGACGGGGCGGGGCCCCTGCTGAAATGGGGCCCCAAGCAACGGCATCATTTGCCTACATGGTAGATCCGTGTCTGTTCTCCCCTCTGCTCCCCCTCCAACCTTCCCTCCTCTCTGCTCTTTACGGTGAGGGAGGGGAAAAAGGCAAAACAAGCAGCTACGGAGCCAGCATAAGAGCCTCTAAATAATCTAAAAAAGCTAAGTCTGGTCCTCTGGACATTCAAAAAATAAAACAAAACAAAGCAAAAAAAATGTAGAAACGTTTCGTCTTTCGTCCGAAAGACTTCCTCAGTCTGAGTTGCTGTGTTCAGCTCCATCCATCCATCCATCCATCCATTTTCTTCCGCTTATCCGGGGTCGGGTCGCGGGGGTAGCAGCCTAAGTAGGGAGGCCCAGACTTCCCTCTCCCCAGCCACTTGGAGCAGCTCCTCTGGGGGAATCCCAAGGCGTTCCCAGGCCAGCCGAGAAACATAGTCCCTCCAGCGTATCCTGGGTCTTCCTCTGGGTCTCCTCCCGGTGGGACATGCCCGGAACACCTCACCAGGGAGGCGTCCAGGAGGCATCCTAACCAGATGCCCGAGCCACCTCAACTGGCTCCTCTCGATGTGGAGAAGCAGCGGCTCTACTCCGAGTCCCTCCCGGATGACTGAGCTTCTCACCCTATCTCTAAGGGAGAGTCCAGCCACCCTGCGGAGAAAACTCATTTCAGCCGCTTGTATCCGAGATCTTGTTCTTTCGGTCATAACCCAAAGCTCATGACCATAGATGAGGGTGGGAACGTAGATCGATCGGTAAATTGAGAGCTTTGCCTTTTGACTCAGCTCTCTCTTCACCACGACAGACCGGTACAGCGCCCGCTTCACTGCGGACGCTGCACCTATCCGCCTATCGATCTCACGCTCCAGTTTTCCCTCATTCGTGAACAAGATCCCGAGATACTTAAACTCCTCCACTTGGGGCAGGACCTCCTCCCCGACCCGGAGAGGGCACGCTACCCTTTTCCGGCTCAAGACCATGGCCTCGGATTTGGAGGAACTGATCCTCATCCCGGCCGCATCGCATTCAGCTGCAAACCGCTCCAGTGAAAGCTGTAGATCACGAGCTGATGAAGCCAATAGGACCACATCATCTGCAAAAAACAGAGAAGCGATTCTAAGGCCACCAAAACGGATCCTCTCAACACCTTGGCTGCGCCTAGAAATTCTGTCCATAAAAGTTATAAACAGAATCGGTGACAAAGGGCAACCTTGGCGGAGTCCAACTCTCACCGGAAACGAGCCTGACTTACTGCCGGCAATGCGGACCAAGCTCTGACACCGGTCGTACAGGGACCTAACAGCCCATATCAATGGGCCTGGTACCCCATACTCCCGGAGTACCCGCCACAGAACCCCCCGAGGGACGCGGTCGAATGCCTTTTCCAAGTCTACAAAGCACATGTAAACTGGTTGGGCAAACTCCCACGCACCCTCCAGGACCCTGTTGAGGGTGTAGAGCTGGTCTAGTGTTCCACGACCAGGACGAAAACCACACTGCTCCTCCTGAATCCGAGGTTCGACTATCCGACGGACCCTCCTCTCCAGAACCCCTGAATAGACCTTACCAGGGAGGCTTAAGAGTGTGATCCCTCTATAGTTGGAACACACCCTACGGTCCCCCTTTTTGAATAGGGGAACCACCACCCCAGTCTGCCAATCCAAGGGAACTGCCCCCGATGTCCACGCGATATTGCAGAGTCGCGTAAGCCAACACAACCCCACAACATCCAGAGCCCTAAGGAACTCAGGACGAATCTCATCCACCCCCGGAGCCTTGCCACCGCGGAGCTTTTTAACCACCTCGGCGACCTCCGCACCAGAGATTGGAGAGCCCGATCCAAAGTCCCCAGGCTCCGCTTCCTCAGTGGAAGACGTGCCAGTAGGATTGAGGAGGTCTTCGAAGTATTCCGCCCACCGACTCACAACATCCCGAGTTGAGGTCAACAGCACGCCATCCCCACCATAAATGGTGTTGGTCGCGTACCGCTTTCCCCCCCTGAGACGCCGGATGGTGGACCAGAATCGCCTCGAAGCCGTACGGAAGTCATTCTCCATGGCCTCTCCGAACTCCTCCCACGCCCGAGTTTTTGCCTCAGCAACCACCCGAGCCGCATGCCGCTTGGACTGCCGGTACCTATCTGCTGCTTCCGGGGTCCCACAGGCCAAAAAGGCCCAATAGGACTCCTTCTTCAGCTTGACAGCATCCCTCACCGCCGGTGTCCACCACCGGGTTCGAGGGTTGCCACCACGACAGGCACCAACAACCTTGCGGCCACAACTCCGATAAGCTGCCTCGACAATAGAGGCGCGAAACATGGCCCACTCGGGCTCAATGTCCCCCGCCTCCCTCGGAACGTGTTCAAAGCTCTCCCGGAGGTGGGAGTTAAAGCTCCGTCTTACGGGAGACTCTGCCAGACGTTCCCAACAGACCCTCACAATACGTTTGGGTCTGCCAGGTCTGACCGGCATCCTCCCCCACCATCGGAGCCAACTCACCACCAGGTAGTGGTCAGTTGACAGCTCCGCCCCTCTCTTCACCCGAGTGTCCAGGACATGCGGCCGCAGATCAGATGAGACGACAACAAAGTCGATCATTGAACTACGACCTAGGGTGTCCTGGTGCCAAGAGCACATATGGACACCCTTATGCCTGAACATGGTGTTCGTTATGGACAATCCATGACGAGCACAGAAGTCCAACAACAGAACACCACTCGGGTTCAGATCAGGGGGGCCGTTCCTCCCAACCACACCCCTCCAGGTCTCACTGTCATTGCCCACGTGAGCGTTGAAGTCCCCCAGCAGAACAAGGGAGTCCCCAGGAGGCGCACCCTCCAATACCCCCTCCAAGGACTCCAAAAAGGGTGGGTAATCTGCGCTGCCGTTCGGCGCATAGGCACAAACAACAGTCAGAGCCCGTCCCCCCACACGTAGGCGAAGGGAGGCTACCCTCTCGTTCACCGGGGTGAACCCCAACGTACAGGCACCGAGATGGGGGGCAACAAGTATGCCCACTCCTGCTCGGCGCCTCTCACCAGGGGCAACTCCAGAGTGGAAGAGTGTCCAACCCCTCTCAAGGAAACTGGTTCCAGAGCCAGAGCCATGCGTTGAGGTGAGTCCGACTATTTCTAGCCGGAACCTCTCAACCTCACACACTAGCTCAGGCTCCTTCCCCACCAGAGAGGTGACATTCCATGTCCCAATGGCCAGCTTCTGTAGCCGAGGATCAGACCGCCAGGGTCCCCGCCCTCGGGGTTCAGTCTTATAAATAGCACCCTCTCACAGTGTTACACAACCAGTTGGCTGATGACAGCTGAAACCAGCTGCTCACATGATCAAGGAGGGCCATCAGCCTAACAATGGATCATTAGCACCCTGATGGTTGTTTGCTATTCACAGAGGGCTGAGTGATACTAGCAATCACAGCATTGTAAGAGGGAGACAGTTGAACCCGGAGGCCTCCACCCCTGTTTAATGATGGACGGTTTCTTTTCACAAAGATGGCCTCCTCCAGAGGACCAGACTTAGCTTTTTTAGATTTTTCTACCTGGATTATTGAGCATGCATCAGAGTAGCCTCTAAATAAGTTTATTTGTTTTTACTGATAGATAATTAGCGGTACTGCATTTTAAATAAAAACAGCACAAATCCGCTTATGAATTATAAAAGTTAGTCACTCCGCTGTTACGCTGACAAAAACGTTAGGTCCGCTGTAAGCGGATTAGCGCATTAGCGGTCCCTAGCATTCATATGCCCACCTTTGCCAGCAGTTGATCTGACCTGGCAGCCCACAGCATCTTTCATCTCTCTGGAACGTTCTCACAGCCTGAAGAGAAGGTGTCACAGCTCATTGACGTCAGCAGACACAAACTTCCAAACGCAACCTCTCTGTCCTGCCGTGCTTTTCAACAGGTCAGAGTTCAGATGTCTCCGTGGGACATATTCATCACTGGAGGGGGGGTTTGTGGATGATGAAGAGTGGGATGAAGGCTTGAAGGGGAAGAAGGGTAAACTCTACAATCAGTGACTGATTTGTAAGAACATGGTAAAAGGGGACAGGGTATAAAAAGAGCCGAACGAGGGAAGCGTATTTTACAAACTTGGATTTATTAAACCTGGACACACACAGAACCAGGAGCACATAGAAACCACATCATTGGTCGTTATTTTCTGTTGCAGGTGTCGCCATGACTCCACTGCCAAATTATTGGATGTTTCTGGTTGCTCTATCTCTGAGGATGCCCACGAGCCACGGTTTAAGAAGGTACAAACCGTATTCCTCTTTTATTTGTATGATGTTATATGTGATATGTGTATTGTCATCATTGTATACAAAAAGGGAATTTGTCCACAGTTTTTGACCCGTCACATGGGAAGCAGGCAGCAGCTACTGTATGTTAGCGTGGGAACTGGGAGTAGTTATGTAATAGATGTCTTGCTCATGAGCAAAAGTAGAGTATATCTAGAATGAAGACAGGGAAACAAATGCATTTACTGGTTTATATAAAAGCCAGGTTTTTTTTGGATCTAGCCTGGCACGTATTTCTTTAATTTTTCATTTTTCTGGCCACACACTTGAAGCAAAGCGCGTGATTTATTACAGGCTCCTTCTCATGATGGGATCATGATCAAGCAGGTGTCAAATAGATGAAATATTTATCTCACATATCTTTTCCAACGATATCTCTGTCTTCACATCTATTGTTTTTGTGTCTCCTTTTTTTTCCTTCCCGCTTTTGCCTGTTGTGCTTTTAGAATCGCCCTGAAGAAAATGCCATCCATCAGAGAGACGCTGCAGGAGATGGGGGCTTCTGCTGAGCAGGTGCTGTCTGAACTGGCTCAGATGAGCAGTGCTGATACCAACCACAGGGCTGTTCCCACACCTCTAACCAACTACTTGGATGTGAGACACTTCATGTATTGATATGCTGCATTAAATGTTTCTTTTCTCTGAGCTTCATCGTGTTGTTTTGTTAGAGGTTCTGCACGTGATAAGAAATCAACATGTGTTAACTTGAATGCATCTGGATTTGCTTCTTGAGCTTTAGACAAGAAACAGACTTCAGCAGGGTTAAAGGGGCCCCCACATCTAAGAGCCTTCATTGGTGCTCTTGAACAAATGTAGAAACAAGTAAAACAGCAGATCCATTTACCTTTAAACTGGACCTTTGTGTGACTCGCAGTCCTAATGTCATTCCCTCCAACTACATGTTGCATGTGGGAAAATGCTTTGTATAAATAATCAAGATGTATTTTTTATAAACCACAGTAGTGCTTGTTGTTCAACAGACTCAGTATTTTGGAGAAATCAGCATCGGCTCTCCGGCCCAGATGTTCAATGTGGTGTTCGACACCGGTTCAGCCAACCTGTGGGTGCCCTCCCAGAGCTGCTCACCGTTCTCCACCGCCTGTTGTAAGTGTCCACATCGAAAACTGCAAACACAAATATATCTTAGAGAATAGTTTATCTGTTTCAGACAGTTTTTTAAAATACAAAGTTTTATTCTGAATGGGTTAACAATCTAACAGCTAGTCTGAGCAGAAATAAGACCAAGCCTTGTTTTACCCTCAAATCAGTTTGACCCAGAGGCAGCAGGGGCGTTAAAATAACTCTTCCCAAACTGAAGAAGATCGTAACTTTTTAGTCATGAAAATCTCTAAAAAGGGAGTACAGAGGTTAGAGAAGGTGGACCTGTGATCGGAAGGTTGCCGGTTCAACTCTCCGTACCGACAACATCAAAAATGTGGGTGGGATAGGTGAAGCATCCACACCTGCCGCCACCCTTATTTGCCTCACTCTGTGCCCTTGAGCAAGGCTCTTAACCTTCATCATCTGCTCCCCGGGCACCCTAGATATCAGCTCTCTGCTCCACACAGAGGGCTGTTGTAGCTCGGTGGTCTGTGGTTGCATCAGGAAGGCGATCCGGCCTAAAGATAATCGCCAAGTCTTCATGTGAGTTAGTTCACTGTGGTAACATCTGAAGAAGGGAGCAGCCAAAAGAAGGTCATGAAAATGTCCCATTTACTTACATGGA
>JBBPBX010000737.1:0-10738 GCA_038048925.1 Garcialebias charrua | reverse complement strand
TATTTATTTATATAAAGTGGTGACTGTGCTGTGCTCAGTTTGCAATTTTAGTTGTAAAATAAAATAAACATTGATCAATGTGACATTGTTTTAAATTAATACAACTCTAAACGTTTCATAAAGCACAAGTAAAGCTTCCACTTACCATTCAGAGGTTAGCTTTCAGAAATAATCTCTAGTCCATCGGAACCAAAGAGACAGAGCAGAACTTTTCTGTGCTGAAGCTGAGTGTTGCATTCAATGTGTGTCAGACGTCTCTCATCTTTAATAAGTGCAATTTAATAAATGAGTTAATTCACTTTAGCGATCCTCTTTGTGGTCAACAATTTTTAAAGCAACTACAAAGTTGCTGTGCATTATCATCAATATTCTTGGTAATAAATATGTTTGTATTAAAATAAAGATGTGCGAAATGTGTGAGAGAGTCCCTGTCACATCCCTGTCTGCCCTGTTGGAATCCTGGCAAATACCAATGCAGACATATTCCTGTTTTTGATTTTCTACATATGCCTTATAATCTGTCTGTTTTGCTACTTTGATATCTTTGTTATAACTTGTTTAAAAAATAATAATTTACTGTATTTCTCTCTTATGTTTGTCTATTGTTAATTGTTCAAGGAAAATCTACTGTTGCTGTTGTCATCATTCTTTAGTTTGTAGACAGGTCTCTCTTGTAAATGAATCCTCGACGCTCAATGAGAGTAACCGGCCTAAATAAAGGTTGAATGAATCCCAGAGACAGTGTTGCAAAGCCTGCTGGGTAGGAAGGAATTATGTGTACAATGTTACTGACTATTTACAATGTTTCCGAGTGTGAAAATGTATTTTTCATGTTACAGTATTTTCTTGTTCTGGTTTGGTTTGGATAAATGTTAAAGTCTTTGCTATTCACTTTAAATTGACACCATGAGTGTGACACTTGGCCCTGCAAAGATTAGCAAGGCTCGGCTCTGTGTAACTCATCGTTCTCCTGTACTATTTTAGTGTATGTTCTTAAAACAAATTAGCAGATTTGAATTTATCAGATTTAAATTGAGTGAAATCTAATGCCGCTAAAGTTTATCAAAGTTAGAAAAAATGCTACTCAGGTAAATGGACTACTTATATGGCGCCTTTCTATCTTATCAAGACATTCAAAGCTCTTTACACTACAATCTGTGCCCTCACTTACCCATTCATACAGCACTCTACTAGATTTCTACAACTGAACAAATCATTCTATAGAGACTAATCAGCGCTTTTTCACATTCATACACTGATGGGACACACATTGGAGGCAATGAGGGCTTGTCTTGCCCAGGGACACATCAGCATGTGACTGTAGATTCAAACCCCCAACTCACAATGGAGGACGACTGCTCTAACCACTCAGCCACAGCTGCCCCATGGAAAGTTAGTTCCGCTACTGGCAGATTAGCGGAACATTATACAACCGAACCATGCATGTGCACAACTGCCACTGAGCTCACTCTGGTGGACAGACCTCCCATGTCCCCAACTTCCCTGGGACCTTGGTCATTTTAAAAATCTAACTTTGGATTAATTGTTAGTGTTCATCATTATCATACAGACATGTACAATTTACATGTGTAACCAAACAAGAGAGAGAGAGAGCACTGCCACGGGTGTTGGAGCTGTCATTTTTAACTTGAAGCCTGACCTGGCCTGGCCTGGCCCAGATTAGGGTTGGGCCGGGCCATAATAATGTGCTTAATGTGCAGGCCGGGCCTTTGTCAGGCCTTTAATTGCGTCAGCAGACGCATGCGGCTGACGATCCAATTATATGGCAACTTGGCTTGCCATACATTTCACCAGCTGCACATGGCCATTTGACTGTGCGCTGACCGGCTGGTTGAAACAAGTAAAAAAAATAAAATAATAATAATTCAGTTAAGCTTCAGACCAGCGATCCATCAAAGCCCAACTACTGTAGACGTCCATTCAACCGCTGCACTCAGCGAATGTGTGCGTGGCCAACGACCCAAACAGGTGAGATCCCAAAATATCCGACATGTCAGTGCAGGGTCCGTGTCTGAATAATGCAGAATGCAGGCAGAAACAGGATTTTAATGTGCTTTTACAGCCATGAATGGACAGATACCCCCTCAGCTCCGATCTTCTACTGCGTTTACTCAGCGTACAGTTAATGACTGTAAGTTAAAAATGTTGGGGGGTGAGGGTTCGGGTTCAGACCTGTAATTACTGTCAATTTGTTGGGTAGGGTGGGGTTCGGAAATGATGGCTATGGGCTGGGGCCGGGTCGGGTCCGATTTTTTTGGGCCCAAATGCAACTCTAATGGGAGTGCACAGCCTGTTGGAGCATCTCTGTGAGGCGCACGTTTCTGATGTTTTAGAATAAGACAATATTAACACTTAAAGATGAATATTTGTATGCCCCAGATTATAGCAAAGATGTGTGTGTATGTAGTTTTTTTTTTACCCCCAGCTGCACATATTTCTTTCTGTGAGTGAGTATGTCAGTTTCAGGAGTGTGATTTATCATAAAAATTTGTATGTCTGTATTTGTACGTTTTAAATAATTTTGAGATGTGGAATGACAATATTTTTACTTTAGTACAATACATGGGTTTTATGTCTCAGCTTTACTTAAAACAAAATTGGTTATTAAATAATAACATTGGTTGGTAGCCAACATTTTTCTGTACATTTTTGGAAGGAGGAAGTGTCTGCAAAACCAGAATGTTTTGTACTCTCATAAAAATGTTGAAAATTGTGAACCACCCCTTACTCCCACATGTATTTCAAATAACCTATATGCAACAGCAATTAAAAAAAAGCATTACAAAGCATTAAAAGATAAACAGAAATACTGTTGCATTTTTTTTGTACCACCCCAAGATCATCAGCGGCCCCCATCCGACCACTCTCTTGTAAACTTTCTGTGCTGTTAAACCCACCTGGTTTAGGCTCCTAAACCCAAATTAGTCACAACAAAAATAATCTTGAAAACTCAAAATATTGTGTTCGATAGACGTCAAATGTCTTCAGCATGCAAGATATGTAAAAATCTACAGTACGTGTGCCCCTTTTTTAACAAAATCATAAATTACTGAAAGACCACCGTGTAGCTGCAGCTATGAATATAAAAAAAGAGAAAGTGACAAAATCAATAGATAATACTTTGCAATGGTTCCACAAGCTGAGACTACATTGAATAATGTCGAGAATACACTCAACTGTGAAAAGGTCATCAAAAACAATTACTAATGAAAATCAACTGAATCGCTGTAAATAAACTTCATAAATACAGCGGGGGTACACAAATCAGGCGTGACCTATAGACTGTGAAATAAGCCTAAAACAGCTTTGTTCTACATTAGTATTCAGGCGATACCTTATCTCTCTAAACTGTTATCCTAGCATTTCAGCTATTTTAGACACGCTGACCTTCTCTTAAGGACAGGAGATAAGGCTTTTTAATGTTCTTATTAAATCAAGCCATCTAAGCAGCCGCTCAGAAGTCAGCAGTGTGTTCCAGTAGCCCATGACGCTCTCACACTGACTAATGACAAGAACCAGGGTGATAATAACCAGCAGGTCTGAATCTTGTGTCATCCTAACCAGAATCATGATATTCAGTGATTCCAGCTTTATGTGCTCAGGTTATATGCAAATACATTACACACACACAAACGCACACTCTTGCACACACATTTTAGGCATTCCCCCAAAGGTAATGGAGCAGTGAGCTCTAGAGGAATAATAAATCCTGCCTAATGGGATGGAGCTAAAAAAAATTCAGAGCCTAGCAAAGTCAATGTGCACACTCTGCCAATGAGGCCTAAATACACTGAAAATATTATGGCGACAGTTCATTCGTGAGGTTCTCATGCAAAAACGTCTTCAAACGGATGCGACTGGTGCTGAGAATAATATTTATTCAATAATATTTAATCAGCTATGAGCAATTGTGAGTGCACGAGTGTGTGTCGTCAATGGTTAGGTAAGCTATGTACAGCATGTGTGCCACATTTCATCTGGTGGGCTCAATATCAGTCAGATGTGGGGTCAGGATGGTGATTTACACCACTCATGAGTCACGATGAGAACCGCAGCGACAGATCGTGGAGGCGCACAGCCCAGGCCAGACTGCAAAACTTTAAACTGTCAAAACCTCTGTGTTGACATTTGTTCAGTCCCTTCAGTTTAACTACAAAAGCTGTTTTTAAATGGCCTCCGACATTAAAACTGAAAAGTTATTCTCTTTTAAACAATTACCGTATTTTTCATACTATAAGTCGCACTTAAAATCCTTTAATTTTCTCAAAAATCAAGAGTGAGCCTTGTGTGTTAAATCTGGTTGTGCTTACTGGCCTCAAACCAATTTTATATGGTTATTGTGAATGAGCTGAATAAAGTTTGACTTATCTGTTTTGTTTCACTTAATGCGACTTATAATCCAGTGTGCCTTATAGTCCGAAAAATACGGTAGTGGATTTCAAGTCAAAGTAGAGATTTACACATCTAGGTCATGTTGAGGTCCTAAATCTGCTCCAATGGCCTCTCCAGGTTGGTTTGCTCGGAAAGGATGACAAGTTTTCTTCAGAATTAACATCTTTATTTTCAAGCACACAAATGAACAAGAGGATTGTGTAAATCAATCACCTTCTATCCATGGACCCCTGAACAATTCTGATGTTCGTGTGGTCTGCTTCCAGTCCACCCTTGTAGACAATGTTTCTCCACCCCGACTTTCCTCCAATTAATAATGACCACACATCCTAGCGACATTTCCTGCTTTTGATTTCTATCCAATCAAACACCTTTACTCACTCTCTGAAGTCCCTCCCATTCTCATCCTGTCCAAACAGCCCCCAACACTTCTTAAGCTGTCATCTCTTGTGTGCCCCAAATACTCGATAATCAAACATTATTTTCTGTCCCATAATTCACGATTAAACATTATACCCACCAACCAACGTTATGTTATTCTCACAGTTTCTAATCAAACATTTTATTCCCACAATTCATAATTAAACATTATTTTATTCTTCACAGTCACACCATTCAAATTAACAAGTTAAATAAGTTGTAACATTCTCACAAAAGCACAGTTTAGAGAAGTCTAACTTATAAAGGTACAGTTTGGAGTTTCCATCTTTTCATTCATCAGCCAAACAACCTGATAGTTCTAGTTCTTGGTTCAGTTTAAAATAAGTTTGACATGTAACTTTGAACCACTTGTCTTTCTGATGTGTTCAAGAAAACCCCAAAAGGCCCACTGTTCTACTCATATATTCATCAGTTCAAACCCTTTTTAGAAATATATTTTTGTAATTATTATTCTGAGCTGCTGCTGAACATCAGTAAGATCATTTGCTTCCTCTAAGGAACCCTTTAATTACCTAATTTTTGTTTTTGATTAGGTTTTAATTTTGCTTTCTTTTCAGTGTCTGAATGTTTTTAATGTCATTTGTGATAAAATGTACCTTTATGAGAGCATTTGGTGCAAATATTTATAGAGAGCAGCTGCTCAAATTAGAATATCTGAAGTTTAAAATTATATGAATAATTATCTCAGTGGGTAATAACATTAACATTATTATGTTTATTTTAGAGAAGATCTGCTTTCACCTTTTTTGTTTTGGCTTAGGAGAGCTGTATGCTTAATTAATATTTAGTTGTCATAATTATATGTGTTATTAGTGCTGGATCATGACACTCATTTGGGCCTGGAGGTGTTTTGCTGTAGTTCTGAACAGGAATTTCATGATTAAATACACGGTGAACACTGGCACCATCTGCCTCACAACAACGTCCCTTGTTTATCATGTTAATTTTTTGGGAATCTGTTCTTGTAAACAGAATGATGTTTGCTCTGCCAACTTTAATGGATGACAACAGCACGCTTGTAGACAGGGTATATATATATGTGAATAATGTGCAGCGATAACATCTTTAAAGCATACACGAACAACAAGATCCTGGAGAACGGTGGGAGAAAGTCACAAAACTGAAAAAGAGAAACAAGAACATTTAGAAACTCATCATTGTTTTTACTGTTTTAGTTTTCTGTCCTTTTAGTTGTGGTTTATTGTTTAGTTCCCTTATCAGTCAGTCACTCGGTGCAACACTATTGCTATGGGAAATTGCGCCCCCGCACGATTACCTGAAGGAATACATTCCTGTTAGGCTGATCAGTAACTCTAAATTGACCCTGGGTGTGAGTGAGACAGGTCCCCTCTTGTAAATGAGTCCCCGTGGCTCAACGAGGCTAGCCTGTATAAATAAAGGTTGAATGAAAATTCACGCCTTTATGGCAGGGGGCGTCAGCGTCACCCCAGAGACCCCGCCCTCTGGGTACTTAAGACGCGGACGCCCATCCTACGTCCTCTTATTGCCCTTCACCTCGCTTAAACCTGAACTTCTCTTCGTGGGACTTCTCTGTTGTTCATCGCTCGACCAGAGGTGAGCTCGCTCCCTACGCAGAGCATACAGAGAATTTTTCCTGCGCACTGCTGGGCTAGCGAAAGCTAGTCCGGCACATTTTTCCCTTAACCCCAAAGTTTTCTTCTCTTCTCTCCGCAGACTGCTTCGCTCGACGGCGCTAACTGTGTCACATCGCTACCCTGCTAAGTCATAGCAGGCTAGCCAGCGAAAGCGACGCAACAGAGAAGACGTCTCGAAAAAGAATTTTGGAAAGACTTGCTTGTCTTCTCTCGGACATGGCTCCAGAGAAAGGAAAGCGAAAGCCGAGACTTACGAAAAAAACTAGCAGGACGGCGAGCCCGACCTCGCGCGCCTGCCCCAGCGGATGCGGTTTTTACATCTCGGCGACGGACACCCACAAGGCCTGTCCTGTCTGCCTGGGAATGCTGCATGCGAAAATGGCGCTGGACGCGCCCGACTCATGCCCGCACTGCAGCCAGATGCTGGAGGTGGTGCGGAGGCACAGAGTGGACTTTGACGCCAAAGCCATGGGCGCAAATGTGGCGCCAACAGACCTGGACCTCACTGAAACTCACACTCCCACGCTGGAGCTCAAGAGCATGGTTCTGGAAGACAGCACCCGAGTCGAATGGGGCGACAGTCCAGATGTGGCGGCTCCAATCGGGGACTCGATAGCTGACTTTGACACTCGAGGCATGATGAACGTGGATGAGATCTCGCTAACAGCCTCAGGTGAATTTTCTGGCGACGAAGCTGACAACGAGTGCGACGGGGAGGAGTGGGACCTCTCTCACACCCCGGCGCCTGTACTCCCAGAGACTGACACTTCCATCCCTGCTCTGTTCGATTTGTGCCGGAGAGCGGCGGACACGTTGCAGATCCCGTGGACCAAACCTCCACCTCGTCAAAAAGTCACGAGGTTGGCAGGAAATTATTTTTACGCAAAACAGCAATCTACAACGCGGCACAGGATGCCCATCTTCCTGGATTTCCTCACAGAGCTGACTCGCACCTGGCCTGAGCCCAGGGCTCCTATGTTGCTCCCGCTCTCACAGTTACTTGACGTGGCCGGGATGGAAACAGCAGGAATAGCCAACGTGCCACAAATGGAGGACACGCTGGCATCTCATTTGGCCCCAAGGTCTTCTGTAACAAAACCGACTCTACCCAGTAGGGCCTGTCGAGCCTCAGCTACTCAGCTCGAGAAATGCTACAGGGCTCATGGCCTTGCGACGCGCGCAATGAACACGTCCGCGATGATGCAAGCGTACCTGGCTGAAAAACTGCAGGAGCTCCAGGTGACGACAGACAAGCAGGTTGCCACCGAAGTGCTGGAGGAAGCCCACAGGGCGACAGACTTTGTGCTCCGAATGATGGGGACAGCAGCCATCGTGCAAGGCAGAGGCATGGCCGAGGTGGTCATTGCATAGCGCCATCTGTGAATGACCCTAAAGGCCGGCGCAGAGCTTTGCGCTGGACCGAGCTCCGCGCCACGCGCGTGTGTTGTGCGTGGGGGGTTCACAGCAGAGCTTAGCGTGAAGCAGCGTGTGGCTCCAATGTTTTCGCTCCAAATACTTGATGTCATTTGAGCAGAAGCAGGGCGGAGCGTTTAGCTACGGGACAAATTGAGGTCGCTGATTGGTCATTTGCTGACACGCCTACTGATTTGATTGACAGGTCGGGTCTGAGAAGAAAAGGCAGAGGGCTGTGCAGCTTTGTTCTGTGTTTATATGTTAATAAAAAAGTCCTAAAAATTAAAATTAAAACAGGGAGCGCTGGTCCTTCAACCCACACAGCAGACAAGCACACCAGGAAATGTTTAGAACCTGCGCATCCACGTTGGACATGAGTTTAGTTCACTCGTGACAAGTTCATTCATTCCTCCTCATCGGAGGAGGAAGTGAATGGTGACCGCTTCAAGCGATCACTTGACTTTTGGCAAAAAAACAAAAGAAAAGGCCCGATCAGCGATGAAGAAGAGGAATTTAATTCATTTGTGTGTCACACAAAACAGTCCGCCACCAGGGCAGTTTATTGTGAGACACCGCGCGCGCGTGAGCGGTCGTAAAATTTGAGCTTGGCGCGTTCGCGCGAACGTTCAAAGGGCTTGTGCAGCGGCGCACGCACGGCGCACACACAGCGGGGTGCCACGCTCGCGCCAGCGCGGAGCTCTGCCCCGGCCTTAACAGACCTTCCAGAGGGACAACAGATTCATTTTCTGCACCACTTGATAGAACCGACGGGACTGTTTGGAAAAGCTCTGGACCGGATTCAGACAAGGCTTGAACAGAGGTGCAAATGCCCAGGAGCCCTCCGGGAAGGCATGCCCAGGAGAGCTTTTGCCCCCCCCCCAGGGAGACAGCAGGGAACAGGCCCGTGCAGCCTCGGCACCGCTCAACCACTCGTAATCCGCCGCAAAAGAGGCCGGCGCACGAGGGGGAGCACCGGCAAAGACCCCCGCCGGGCCCGCCACAAGCCAGTCATTCCTGGAGTAGGAACAGGTTCGTTCCCCGCCAGGTGGTCCAACAAAGGACCTCCTTGGCAAGTCGGGACACAAGACAGAAGCGTGCCTGATGAAGCGGTCCCTCTGCTTAACTTTACAGGCTTGCCCGCCCACGTGGTACGGGACCTGAACCTTGCATGTCCAGACTTTATTTGTAAAAACTTACAAAAAGCTGGTGACTTTGTTATATGCACAAAACATGGTTGTTCTGCTGTGAGTGACATAAAGTCAGAGATCTAAAAAAGCTAAGTCTGGTCCTCTGGACATTCAAAAAATTTCATTTTTTCATTCATTTATTTATTTATTTAAGTTAGGACAATGCATATTAATCAACATGACAGCAGTAAGCATCAATGTAAATATGCCGGAGTTAGCACAATAGCTAATTTGCATCCGTTGTCCTAAAACAAAACAAAGCAAAAAAAAAAGTAGAAACGTTTCGTCTTTCGTCCGAAAGTCTTCCTCAGTCTGAGTTGCTGTATTCAGCTCAGTCTTATCCACCTTATTTTCGTTTTCGCGGCACTACCCATAATTCATAGCGGAAGCCGGGAGTGTACTTCCGGTCGCGGTCCCGCGCTCTTGTTTACGTTTGTGGGGAAACATACTTGCTAGCGATTTATTTATTTACACAAAAGTTTCCTTTACCTCACGTAAATGGAAGCACATAAGAGGATGGATAGATTCCAAGGATGTTTTAAGAAGCTGCGAAGATAAGACGTTATCTGTGCTTCAGCTGTCACTGAGCAGTGACAGCTGAAGCACAGATAACGTCTCATCTCACTGCTCACGGACAGGCTGACTGGACACTGTGGAAGGTACATCACTTATCTGATATCAGAATATTTACATCACAGCCAGACATTAATATAGTCAGAGTTCAAGTCTGTGCTGTGAATGGAAGCATACATTTAATATAAAATTTGTTGAAAATGTCACAATTGAAATGTACAAAGTTGAAACACATGCTGTTTAATTAACAAGTTGATGATAAAGTAGTTATATATTTTCTGCAATATTCAAAGACAAGATAATATGAAATATGTTCATTGTTTTGAGAAAACCATGTGTTGCCATTTAAAGAAGAACCTGTTACATTGTGGTTGAATAAAACAAAAAAAGAAGTCATTTTTCAGTTGATCTCATACATACACTATTACATAAGCTTTTCAACAAAAACATTCATGGTGTATTATATACAAAAGAGAAACATAGAAATTATTTACTCCATATCTAAACATTTCTGTGTTAAGGTACTCTGTCCGGTCGTAGAATCTTCAATCACCAGCAGACTCCCAGGACATGGATGGAAACTCGACTTCGTCCAGAAGTTTTGTGCAGTCGTACACACAGCAACAAACGAGTTAAAATCTTCTATAAATAAATCTGCTGTTCGTCCAGAAGTTTTGTGCAGTCGTACACACAGCAACAAACCAGTTAAAATCTTCTATAAATAAATCTGCTGTTCATTTAATTTGTTCTTTTTGTTGTTATTTCAATAATTAAAATACACTGTTCAATGTCTAATAATGTGAAGTAGTTTCATTGTGATGTCACCCATACTACTACTCATTGTAATACACATAAATAAAAACTGAAGGTCCCGATTGTTCTTAGGCCAGTGTTTTTATTCACATGTGCAAAGCAAAAAAACATTCATTTTGCTTATAAGTTTTCATCACCCAGGAGACTGACAAAGTTCAGAATAAAAGCTATAATTATACATTTAAAACAGTTGAAACTGAATAGTGTACAATATGACAAATGTGGGTGGTGTTGTCTTAATGAAAATGAATTGGCACAAAATAAAGATCAAAACCAATTCAA